>MNPL01000573.1:0-19689 GCA_002081605.1 Tropilaelaps mercedesae
GTGCTGCTGCTCGCAGATTTCTCAATTGAGCTTATAATCATCTGTAAAAAGCAACTATTAAGTAGGTGTGAATTAATCACGTGGCACATTGAATTATAAAATACGTAGTAATTGATAAAAATGAAATATTTGAAACGACACAAGCTCATCTTTAACAATGCTACAAACTGGCCTCTGTATGTTTACACTAACTGCTATCTCCTGTAATTCATTGTATAAATATTATTGGCCACAAATTTCAGCCTCCTCATCTTGCCCGCTGCAGACGTTTGACGTTGAATAGATGTTTGACAGGGGGCCATTATGAGTACAGAATAAATCATTTATACGCGCAACACAACAGCCATGATTCTTTCTCATCGAAATGAACAAGTTTTTTGACCTGGGGATAGAAACAACCGATGCATAAACTGATGGTTGTAACCGAATCATCATTGCTGTTAGATATATAAAAAAGGTGAAAAATAATACTTTATTTTATACAAATCCATTATTCAAAGTCCAATATACATATAAACGACGAAGAATTTTTTAAGTGCTTTGAGCCTGATTGAAACATAGATTAATTACCTAAACGTATTCAAGTCCCACGTAAGTTCACAAATTCCACAAAACCATTTGCTTTAGAGCAAATATAAATACAGGTAAGAAGAAACAAGTCGCCCATGATTGGAAATATTGCATTATTTCCCACTATGCCAGCCTTAAGAAAATGCGATAAGAAGTGGTCACATACAGATTCGCATTGTCATACACTAAAATATCGTGTTTTGCTAGTACTCTTTTGATTGAAAAGGAGCTTAAAGGCTATATCACATTTTCTTGTAAAATCCAAATGCCAGCAAAAATGACTTCATTGAATTTGTTTCTAGATGAATAAGTTAGCTCTAAAAACGGCTGTGTAAAAATCTTGTTACGGGTCCAATCGTACTCCTTGATGTAATTCTTGCAAATTCAATCTTCTGTAATGTTGTATAGTCAGGCTTTACTATTTAAAGCATATGTTCAAATGTATTTTGAGTGGAAACAATGGTTTTGGAAGTTCGCAACCCGAGAAAAGGGGATAGCTTAAAAGTATTTTCATGCCACCTTATAGATCGCCGCATACTCCAAGTAGAAAGCGATTTCGTTTGATTAAATCTATTTATAACGCCCTGCCTGTTCTATATGGATCAAAAACAGCATTTCCACTTAGTACAGTCATATTAGAGGCTCAAAGAATCGTTTTGGCTCAAAAACAGTATGTTATTCTGAACCCGTTTTACACACAGGTAAAAACGAGCGAATCCAAAGTTTAGTGAATTTCTGAATATTATTTCGATCGAGAGCTAAATGCTTAAAGAGTACGAGAAACCAGCTTCCCGCTCCTTAGCTTTCCGCCTTTCCCTATATTTATCTTTTAATGATGCAATCCGCTATGAAAATCGTTTACAATCAGCTTTCTACAATATTTTGTCATTATTTATTTTCTTTCCCACCGCAGTTCGATGTACTTTCGTTGTCAGGCAAAGCTTCTCCATCTTTAAAATTGGAATAAAGCGATGAAACTTGAAAGAAAGATACATTTAATAAATACATGTCCTCGCATTTTCTATTACAATTTTATGCTTATCGGGCATCATTTACTGTAGCTACGTGAATTTATACTCACTGATGTACATTTTTGCTTTAACGACTAATAAATGTAGCACTGCTCATACTAGAATTTACAATCTTTGGTCATACAGTATTTCAGATTATTTATAACGTGGAAACCAGAAAACGGCTATTTATCTGAACAGAACATGTATAGCCTTCGGCCATGTTATTTGCATCATGTTTTCCAATGTTGCATCATGTTTCAATGTGGCCGGCAAATGCTGACATCATCTTGTGCAAAGGTTCGTGTGACATGGGTATACGGGAGAACTTAACACATGCTAATTAAAGGTCTATGCCATGTTGATTGAGACTTAGAAAAAAGTATGTGTATTGGAAGAAATTGCTTTTACCTAATTATAGAATACTGCGTTAAGACGCTCATTAGGTAAATAGCTGGACGTTTTTAAGATACCAAAGACCTTTTCAAACATGCCTGAAGCCTGATTACTTGTTTTTACCCTGGAGTTCCCTTGTAATTTTAATGGTAGATATCCGTACGGAATCAGTCTCTGTATGGATTATGGAGGTATTAGCTGGTAGCCAGCCATTCTACTACATACCTGGCAGATGAGGAGTGTACTGCATGTACCGCACCTCCATTATGCCCTGATGCTTCCGGGCTTGTACTGGCACAGGTCTCAATTCTGCAGCTTTGCTCAGCTGCAGGCTCAGGAAAAGGACAGAGTAGTTCTGCTTGCATGACTCATTGAACCTGCGAAAAACACAACAACTAGGTAAATATGTGAGGATATGTGGCCAGCGCGAATAGATGGGCGCAGTGATATGAAGGAAGCTGTCGTTACGCTACAGCTGGTTTAACATCTCAGCCATGTATATGCATTTAAGGAACGTAGAGCGAAAAGGTTAGAGAACGACAAGATGCATGGCTAATTTCCGCAATGATAAACATTTTAAGGGCGGACCATAGCCATCCTTTTAGTATGAACACCCTCGGGATCAAGTATTGTAACGCATTCATTGCCCTTTGATTGGTGCATTTTAGTATCATACTAAAATTGCATGCCAATATAGAACTTTGGTGTCAAATTGATGGGAATGGCCGGGATGCTCATTTACCTGCGATGATGTGGCAGACAAAAACCTTTTTTTGGTTATATTTGATTTCATATATAATAAATTTAAGGTAAGACTAGGTAGTCCTCGGTACGTACTAAAAATATTGTCCACAAATATTTACTTAGTGAAATGGTTTCTCCAGAAACTGTTGTACACCTGACGCACACGCGCACACACAATAGTATATTTCACTTCTCTGAGCACTTTCGCCGTCAGCGTATTGGTCATCCACTGGGCGCGACGTCCCGAGCACTACAGAGAAAACACGGTATGTAGTCTGTTTATGATTATCCTTGTGCGTCTCGTCTTGGACGAATGACCTTACTGCTTGTAGTAGATAAATAAAAACAGTGCTAGAATAAAGTTTACAAAAAAAATATGAATCGCATTTATCCCAAAATACACTATTCTTTGCGATAAGAATATCACAAAATTGAAACAGGCTTAAGCACGAGCAGTGGAATGATTATTATAACAGCAGGCGTACTCGTAGTAACACTAAATGGAGCCGTCCAGATGTGGCAGTTCGCTGCTATTTGCCTAGCTGCTGTCGCGGCTCCTGCTGCCCATCAGTGTAGATGCTGATGCTGCTAATAATGGTGGAGACGAGTGTCTGACTAACCGTCGATTCGTGTGCGCATGCGTACAAGATCACCCCTGGTGCTCCTGCCCGTTGCCCATGCTCAGCTAGTCTCAGCTCAAAGCGAGCAGGGTGTCCGCCTGCCCTCGATGCGTGGCCTCTCGCTCCAATACTCAGCTGGCTCAGCTTTATGGCTGTCTGTCTGGCTGAAGGCCGGAGGCTTCGAAAGAGAAAACGGACGAGTATCAACCAAGCCAAAGAACGAGGTATGAAGACAACGATGACGAAGTGGGAAGAGGCTTGAGGGTGGAGGAAATACGGAGAATCGTCGTAGTTGTCGTTTTTGTCGTTATTTCTAGTAAAGAAAAGAGAGCAAATTTGTGTGATATTCAACACTACTGATACGGAAAGCGGGCCGAAGCACGTACGAATGATGTGCTCGTGTATATGTTTAAATATACCAATCAGAAAAAACTAGAACTATCCCAGGCACATTCATAAAAAGACTTATAAAACAAAACGTAAATTTTCAGCGAGAATATGTGTCAGGTTTTGATATCTGTGGGCCACAAGACACCGTTATTCAAGAATGACTATAAAAGACCAGCCAGACTGCTTGCTTTTAGAGAGCAAGTGAACCGGCATGTAGAAACATACATGTAAGATACATCCGTTGTTACCAGAGGCGTCGCAGCGTCTAATGTGATTGTCCGCTGGACGACGATAGAATCTCTCCAATGGAAAAGCATTCTAACAACCTCAAATGTAGGCCGATGGTAAGCTCAAAAAAATGTTCAGATGGTATTGTACCCTACAATTGTGCGTACAACCATATCTGACATTAAGCTCTCGAAATATCCTAGATTGAAATGATTACTTACGGCTTTAGTATGTTTCAAACATTTGCATACGATAGTTCTATGTTATCTTAGTCGAAGATAGCTAGAACAAGTGAAATTGTTGTTCTGTTAACAATAGCCAATTTAAATCTTCAATAGCTTCACTTAGTATTCGACGTTACTCCAAATAGCATTGTGTACATTAAGCATTGTGGCCTGTCTTGTTCATAGGAAGATCATCTACTGCAGCCAACGGACTCCCCGCCCAGCTCATAGAGCTTAGAATTCATAGGATTTTTAACTAGCTTTTATGCTTAATTAGCTATAGACGATATCATTCCGAAGACCGTCGGAAGATACAGTCTACCCTAAATGCATTTTGAATAAGCACAGCCTGTATTAAGTTTATGTAATTTATGTTTTTAAACCCTCTGCTGCTTCGTCGTCCTATAAAGCGGCGAGTTTTGGGATATAAGGTAAAGTAGAATTATAGCACAAAGACGTAATTCGTGTGCCCGGGTTTGTGCTGATACTGGAGCATTTCTGGAAAAAAATGCTAGTCGTAGCCATAATAATATTTTTGATAAACAAATTTCATTAGGTTCTGTATTAAAATTATTACATATAAGCAACTGCTTTCCATCTTAGTCTATTGTGATCCTTACGGTATGTAACTTTCCTTACTTAGATTACTTTTATTGAATATTTTAATGCATTTTTCTTTAATTACTCGATGCAAATAAAGAATTAAGGAAAATTGGAGCATCCGATAAAACATGGAGTGCTTGAACCACCCGAATTGTTTAAAAATCAATTAACTTTTTATACTTGAACTGATACTTTTCATTTGAGATCATAAACTGGAGTTTAGTAAGGTAAGTGAACGCGTATTAAACTCCACCATGTGAAAAAACAACGATATAACTCAATGAGTTAAAATGAACCGTTTTTGCAAGCATAATAGCCCTTCAAGGAAGTAATCAGCTTTAGAAGACTGTATATTCATCCCGTCGCACCAAAGACTACCTTAGACAAGTAAAATTCGATACGTTTTAGTATCGCCAGCAAATAGACATTGCACGACTTTTTATTTTAAGTAGATTAATATAGTGCGCAAACATTTATATTTGTTTTTGCATCGTTTAACACTAATAGTCTGTTCAGTTTGTTATTACGATGACTATCAGCTATGATTGCGAATTTCTACCTATTAACTAGATTGATGATGGTAATTTTTCCAAAGGAACATCGCTTGTGAAGTAGCCGCGGTGGTTGCCGTGGTCAGAGTTTGCGATTTGTTTCTTCGTTTTTCGTGGCGACTCTGTAATCACAACGATGGCAACTATGAGGTGATTCGATGACGAAGGTTTTTTGAGACTGAATATTATTACCATACCCTGGCTGTAATTTGCGACAGGAGACGTTACTGAAAGTGAAAGTGAGTAACTTTAGCTCAGCGACTTTTCAATTCTTTTTAAAAATAAAAAGGAGAGCCTTATAAATGCGCGGATAAATACATTGTCGCTCTTTTGAATCAGATCTGAAAAAGAGTTATGACCAGTGCGATCTCACCAATATGCTAAGAACAACCTAACTTCGCTTCAAAGCGCGTTCTGAAGTAACCTTTATATCAAATTTGTACTTCGTCAGTTGTAAGTTCTGAGGTAATCTCTTAATGTTATCTATTTACTGAAATCCTTTGGCATATCTTTAATTGCATGCGATGGAGGCATTATGGTGACAAAATTTTGGAGGCGTGAGAAAAAGTAGGCTCTATGAAGGTATTATTCGGTCGACAAAAAGCAATTGCCAGTCTTACGACACTGGCGTTAGTTTTTTCCGATTCGTATACTCAAGTCCTAAACATATAAATGTACGACAGTGCATATCGAAGTAATACGAAAGTGATACCACGCACCATAAATGTTGGTTAATAGTCAGTTCTGAAACTAATTTGAGGTTTGCTTGCTCGGTCTAGGCTGTGATACAGTCTAACATTCCAGATAAACACTGAAGGGAATATGCTGTAGCGGGCATGAAGAGTAGCCTCAGAAGTGAATTAGAGTAACCAGAAAGTCGGTGGTATTGCCCGTATTGTTTCAGAAAAGGGCGTTGAAAGGATCCGTCAAAACGGTGAGTTACCTTTACAAGAATGATCAGGCTAACCCAAGAAGCCAATAAACGCAGGACACGGCGGTTCCTCTTAATAGTGATTCTCATATCCGCGATACTTTTAACTCCATGAGGCGGGATATTTTTCATAGGGCATTACTGGAAAAAGGCTTTTTATATACCTCAAATGGAAAAGCCACGACTATTTCAGTGGAAAAAAGATCACTGGGGGCGACAAAGGGTGGCGCATACCCACTTCAGTCTGACGTCTCAAAGCACCGAAGCCTTCCAGATGATTGGCATAAGGCGGACGAGAGTCGGCGGTGCAACTTGGCAGTGACCTCGACGAACATTTCTCCTTTGTGGAGCATTTAAGGGAGACACCTAGAAGGGCGGCCACAGTCACAGCGAATAAAAGCCATCTTTTGAATGGTAAGATAGGGGACGCGAGAAGGCCCGAGAATACGACGGGGGTCTTTAAATGCCTCATCCGTAGCACTCATGATCGACCCGAGCAGTGGGACCTTGTCATGACCGGACAAAATGGATGTTCTCGTGATCTTCAGAGAGAATGGAGGGCAAAAAGCCAAGCGGTAAAATAGATAAAAAGGCAGGGTGGAAAGATCTATCAGTGGTTTGAAAAAACCTATGGGCAGGCGCCCTAGTATGTGATTCCTAAGCCTACCGAGGACTGAATTTTTTAAGCAAATTTCTACTGCATCTACAAAACACCAACCACAGCCTGCTTTCTATGTGATACGGGCATGGGTAGGGATACACTCACTGAAACACACTGTCGTCGAGTGCCAAAAACTCTAAGAGAACCGAGATGATAAAATGTCGTCTCGGAATCCTCAACGAGTCATGCACTATCGTGGACCTGATACTGAAGGACAACGAGAAATGGAGTATGGTGGCGGAATTCATTGGGAGATTGAAAAGCCTTCGCACCAGAGAAGATATAAACAAAAGGAATATATAACTAGGTGCCAATGAGCGAGCATTTATCTGGGCGCGATCTGCAGCTAAAAAGGTTCCGTTAATCCAAATACGCTTTTTATGTTTATTACGTCCCGCAGCACACTTCAATACTGTCGCTTTCCATGTATTGGATGAAATCCAAAGATTATAGCCCTGGAAATACGTCATTAAGGTGCGCTCGAAATATTTTTAAATTAATCTTTTTTTTTTATAATAGGTAGTTTTTTGGGGCTGATTCTGGTTCTAGAAAGGAAAATGCTGATAGTCTCAGTATGTAGCTTCGAAACTTTTTCACCTTTGACGACTATGCTTATCGCATTGAGATCAATAATGACGACTCTGGGAACGTGAATAGCTAATTTCGATAACGTTTAGGAGGACGTATACTATGCATTTTATGAAAGCGTTGGCGCTTCTGTCAAATTTAATTTAAATCCCAATCGTTCTGTGTTGTTGACAAATTTTTTTCTGCGCTTTAATTCGCCGTGTCTGTTTCGTCGCTGCGCCTTCCATTTTTAATATCCCGAATAGCCCGTTTCGATTTTTCATTTTCTTGAGCTTTATGCCCAAAATTCCGTTTTATACGAACTTATTTGCGCAGCTACTCTCTTAGACTTTGCATTATCATAGTGGGATGCTTTCCTCACCATAACGCCAATTACAATCAAAACTCTCTGTCGTAACAATGCTGGGCAATACTAAAAGCCGTGACAGCAAAATAAGCCTTTGTCACTTTGCATTTGATACATAGCAATAGCATTAGATTTCAAATGAATTAATTTCATTAATTTCACATTAATTGAATTAATTTAAAATTAATTTAGTAAAACTTGGAAGGTATGAAAACTACAAAATTTTGTAGGAATACGAGATTTTAGACAACCAATTAAATACTTTTGTAGTGTACCTGCGCTTGCTTCTCACGCCTTTTTAGCTCGTCCTTCCAAAATGTAAGGAATGCTTTCATCTTCTTATGGTCTGGAGCACTAGTCTGAAATGGGAAAAAGTGTATTTTCAATTTTTGCTCATTTTTTGAGTTATTTCAAGAGCCATGGAAATTTTGAGGGTGACCTTTTACACCAAAGCAAATTCTGTGCTGAAGCTTCTAATCCTCATGGAGCTATTAGACTATATCGAAATGAAAATTGGTGAAAAGTAGCAGAACTAAGATGTAAGACAAATTAGACTAAGGTTACTTAAGCTTTTGAAGTCACCTGTTGAGCCATTGTGGTGTGTGTTTCATCGGCAACGACTTGCGCAATAAAGAACCGGTGCTCCTGCAATAGCATGTGCCGAAAGTCGTCTTGCATGTCAGTAAAAGAACAGAGTTCCTTACACAGACGGCTAAGTTGTCCACGTGTCTTGTCACTGGCCTGCATAATGCAGAAAAAGCAAAAGATCCATTATAGAGAATTTCGCTACGTAATGGCAGCCGTTGTTTATGTTGATAGGCCAAAATAATTAGGGCTAATTGAGCGAAAAATGACCTTGAGACAAAGATCTACAGTGATTACTTCTAAAACTTTAATCTGAATCTTGTTTATGCACACTATACGGACAAGTTTTTAACACTAAATAAAACAGAATGTTCATTTACCCATATTTAATCTATTGTGCGCCGTTCGGTCTATTCTAAAATAATCATACTTGTTATTTCCATTGATTTTTATTTCGAAGGGTGTCAGCTTAGTTCATACCTCCAAGCCGATGATTGATGCCTTTCATTGACTGTGAATCTCTGAGATGAATAAAAAAAATATTGCGCCATTTAACATAGCAAGTGCGACAGCCTTACTTAGGATGTACTAACAGATATATATTAATACACACTATTAGAAGTGAAACTTCGAATTAGAACCAATCTGGGTTGCTTCCAACAAAGCATAATATTTGCCTATATGAGCATAGTATTTCAACTCAAAATGTCTCGACGCGAAATTCATAATTCTCTTGTTACTACCATAATGCTGTATTTATGCGAATGACAAATTAATAAAGTTTTAATAGGGTGACTAATAACCAAAAAGCGCCAAACCAGTAAATTTCTCCAAAGGCGTGGTTCTAAGAATTAAACACTTATTAAACTTTGTAAGCCTTTGACTGCTGTTTTTGTGTTGATTAAATATAATATTGTTTATATATTACTATTCAGTGTCATTGTGTTAAGATCTTTTTTCTTTTTACTTGCTTGGGAAATGTTTCAATATGCGTATTCATAATTCGTTTTTTGTAAAAACTCGGTATATCCTAATCCTCGTTATGGCATTAGTCGCTTAATTGCAACTTTTCCATCTTTGCTGTTACGTTTGCCTGTCTTTTAATAAGCTTGAATGAGTCTACCTAATTTAAGGGTTATCGTGGCTTTCGAGTCCTGCACATACCTATCTCGAGTTGTACGACATCTTGCCCCCCTTTATAATAAAAAATATAATATATTGTAACTCTGAGCGTTCCCAAATGTCCATATGAGCATTTTCATTTGAATCGCTCATATCGAACCTTTCCCTTACTGAAGCCTTCACAAAAGTGATAGTACAAACGAACTAAAATGACTACCTTACACAAACTTGTGCACTAGCTCGGAAATTTGTAGCCCTCAGCCAATAGTAAATATAGCATTTCTGTTTTCAATCTGACTTCGCACCATGCTTTCGGTCCGGAAGCAGCTAGTCAATATTATCAAGGAGCAGGACACACATACCAGAAACATAATCTATAAATCTTGTACATCGTCAATCGTCCATATGATCCAGTTCAGAACAGATATCCATGTTTCATATACTGGTCTTATGGTGTTTTCAACATATATAAAATTCTAATTTAATAGCTTTCAAAGCCCCACCTCTTAATGATTTTCCGTAACAAATTTGTCTGTGACTCCATGCCTATTTTTCTTTCTGGGCCAGCACTCTCGCTTTTTCCAATGCACCTCCTGCCGTATGCCAAAATGCTGAATACCCAAGCATTTGTATATAATAATTCTATGTCTTTAGATGATGAGGTACAACGAAAATTGGGGTAAATTAATAATACTCGAAAAATTTAACTGAACTACTTTTGTCACTTCTGCTACTTAAATTCCAGATAATCACTGAAAATCGATATAAAATGTTTAGTGATCTTCAGCACCTAACATTTTTCTAAACGGATTTTTTATGATCAAAATGATATTATATAAATACTGTCAAAAGAGTCTTTTTTCATTTTCGATCAGTCATAGGAATTACTTGTGGTTGAGATGAAATAATGATTTTCTTGTAAAGCTGGCATGATTAAATTTTTTTATATAATGGGTGTCGGTTATAATAATTTTTAATATGTTTAAATGTTGAAGTGAGACTTTCGCAAAAGCGTAAGCTTGCTAGGTTATACTGCATATAATTTTACCTCGATGGATTTATCTACAAGCGCGCGGAAGTGCTGCATTAAATCTTTAAATTTTGCCGGACCTTCTACCAGTCGCTTCTCCACTGACTCCAGACGCCGGTCGAGTTTTTCGCCGAAGTCTGACATGAGTGAGTGCTGGAGAGATTCCATAGTGCCGACTGAACATAAAAATGCGATTATTACACGCCCGTTTTGAATCTAACGCAAGATTAACTGTTTATGTAACTTAATTTCATTTGCAAAATAAGCATACTCACAAGTAAAATGAGCAACCTCGGTGTGACATTACTAAGGGAGGCTGTTACTGGGAAGCATTATCTTACTAGCTAGATAACAGGTAATAACCATATTATAGTTATCAATCGTCTTCAATATAAAGCATTATATGATGTTGAAGGAGGATGGGCTATTTGCCTTATGCATGAAGTCTCGACATCACTAAGAGTGCCTTTTGCTTTCTAAGTTATAGAACCATGAGATTCAAAGTATATGAGTGTTTGGTAATCATATTATCTTACGGGATTTAGATGGATGAACATCGTTTAAGGAAGTAGTGCTGATTTGCTCCGGCGTATTTCATAAAATTATAGCTCGAGATATTGAGGGTTACTCGAGATTACAAGGGTACGCACTTTAAAATCAAATACTTCGAATAAATTTCGGCCTTCGGTTTAAAAAGGAGTCTTCTTGAGATATATCATTATTTAATTTCTTGACACATGATTACAGCATTGGTTGCAGCTCAATGGAGAGTTTTACTGATGAATTTTAAAGTAGCCGAAACTAGCAAAATGTTATATCTAAGAATTAGCAAGAAATTATTTTTGCGAATTTACTTGTCATAATTAGATTTTAACTATATCAGCTACCAAATATACAATTGCCTTCAAATCTATCAAAATTTAAGTTTAAAATACTTTGTTTCAGCAACCATTTCACTTCCAAGCATGAGCACTACCATAATAGTTTTTGCAATTATTTTAAGTTATAGGGACGACATTGTATAGTGCTTTGTTAGCAGAGCATTTTTCTTTAGTGTTTCTACAAGATACTATTACAATGACGTTGAGCAGTAACATAGGTGGTCGACAACGAAATAGCTTGGACATGTCTACCACCGGTGTTTTCCATAGAGACTAAATCTTAACGAAAACAATAGTACATAGACTATTCTAAAATGACAAAATTGAAACAATCACCCACCGATAGATTGTATTCGGTTACAGATGTCCCTCTGATCGTATGTTCTCATCACCTAAAACACACCCTTATTTTATTTATCCATGCTTACTAACACCTGATTTACTAAATGCACAAACGAAAGTGACTTTTTGTGTGCCTCAGATTATTGAGACTTGATTCCGCAACACGATTACAGCCGACTAAACCCGGAGAAGGTCCAAAAATGATAACGTTGATAGGGTATGTTCAGTTACAATGAATGCTTTAGAAAAATGCAGATGAATTATCTGTGATAAACAAGCATGATTAATGCAGATTTTAATATCGTCATGTTTGATATACATGTACATTAAGCACACAAATTAACATTTAAGTTCCGTGGGAGCATCGTTTTAAGTGAATTCGCGCTCTTATCGTGTGAAAGTTTTCGGCATTTAAGTGATTTATTTATTATTTAAGGTATAATAAAACGATATACACTGCAGTCCTTTTTTATGTGTAAATTAATAGAAAAATTTACAGTTGCGGAATTTCTATAAAAAAATTTGAATGAGGCTTTATTGCAAAGATATCTTAAGCCTTGTTTTAGCAGTAAAACAACGTTACGACGTACCTGGTCAATTTCCTGCTGCTTAATGCGTTCTACAAACATTAGCTCGCGTTCATGTTCTGTACGCATCTTCGACGCAACTAAGCTGAAGTAGGTACGTAAGTGAAGGAGTGTCACGGCTTACTTGTATAATACATGTGCGTATATTGCGGAGAAAATACACGTTTTTAATCCATATAAAGAATTCAAGATCGTTTTTGATCTATATAGACCTTAAAGTTAATGGAGTCAAAATTACATTATTGTGTCATTTATAGTGACCACAAAATGCTTCCCTGTTGTACTCTTTCCTCCGAGTTACATGTTTTTCAGTGGTTGTGGAAAAGCTGCCACTTACGGATTTTTATTAATCACAAGGCGTGTGGCCGCTTTTAATTGATTTTTCATCGCAAATACTTTCTTCATGAGAATGGAATATTTTCATCTACCTGTTGACCCGGTTAGTCCGGTCCACCATAGCCTCATACCGAGCTCTAAGCTCATTCTGAAAAACTTCTCTCCTTTGAGCCTCTCTAATTCGATCTTGCTCTTTTTTAACGAGTTTCTCCACTTCTCGCAGGCGTCGCTCCTCCTTTTCTTGAAGGTTTTGCTCTCTGATGATGGAAAGTTTCTTCCTGATGGACGACAAAGGAATTTTTTGCGCCTCTTCTATGGCCTGTAGCTGATTTTCTATCTTGTTGTGCCACTTGGAAGTTTCTAAGTCTTGAACTTGATGTAGTTTACTACTCTGCTTCTCGAGCAGTAATTTCTGGTTTTCTATTTGGAGGCGGAGTTTTTCGATCTGCAGACAGAAATATTATTCTATTTAATATCAATATTCAAAACATCTCTTGTAGAGATTGCTGAGTACTCAACAAGCAGTGTAAATATTAAAGTAGTTAACGATCTATTTCGGACAAAGTAAGTCTCAATCAATTACCATTCAAATGTAATGTTTGCATCTTTAATTGAGCTTCTTCGATTAACATATAGGGGTGATAGACAGGTTATTAGCTCTTTGCATTATTTCATGTTGTGTTTTCAGTAAAACAGCAGACAGCGTCGAATATTTAATATCAAAGAGCTTATGGCTAGTGTACATTTATCATGTCGGCACAATTTTCTAGTATTTTATGGGAGGAATGAAATTCCCGCATTTATTGTCCAATCAACACACGTAAAGCAAAGCGCTATGTTTGAACTCTGTTTGTGCTGTTATTTCATAAATAAGCAGGCATTCGTAATATAATGGCGCACCATGTTTGGCGCCGCGATGTTACGACTAGCACTTTGAAAATGATTGTAATGTGTTGGTTGCCAAATGAATGTAGATGTTTTGTCTCTCTAAAAAAGTAGTACAAAATTGGGTCGACGGTATAGCAGATTTCTTAACCATACACTCCTCCCGCGTTCTTGTAATTGCCGCTGTTAGTTAATTAGCGGACAACACAAGTAAACCAACGCGCTGCCATTCGACTGTGCTTCAAAAAGTATGATCAATGGTAACTTACCTCTAATTCGTATTGCTTAACCAGGTCGTCTACTTCCGTGTTTATTTCCTTTGTTTCGGCTGACGATTTCGACACAAACTTCACAGCGTTCGGGCTTTTTATTTTATCTTTCTGAAAAAGTATGTTAGAGAAAAATCTAAAACATATATATATATATGTCTGTTACGTACCCTAGTGCAACCGAGAACTGCACTGGCAACGCCCTAATGTTGTTTAAGCTTTTCAAGGACAGAATTCTGGTAGATGTATCATTTGTGCAAATCAATAGAACCAATAAAGTTCAATCAATGGATCCAATAAAGTTACCTTCAGTGTCCTCGTGTGCTTTTTGTCGCTACTGAAACTTGAAAGTGCTGTCTCAGGAGGTACTGTTGAAGACACCTTTCGGATATCAATTCTCGCCAGGCTATCCACATCAAGGAGTGGGCTTTTCCTTTCAGAGGAACTTACGGGAGCAATACCGTTTGACGTTGAAAGGTCTCCCTTGGGAGGATGATAAAACAACATCAAATTTACAAATTTAAATTTACAATCATGCAGTTAGGCCAGAGTCGTTTCAATCAATATTAAATATTCTAGCTGTTCACGCTATTTAGACTTACACGCTTAAACTATTTATGGCTTGTAAATTTTGAAGATGTGACCTGTCCGCCTCTATTGGGGTCCTCTTCTGCTTATGGTTCGGAAGTTAAAATTCTTTAAGAGGTCTAATTGAGTGTAAATGTCTATCTACCTTGCTTCTTCAGGTTTAAATTTTTGTTGCTTTTCTTTTCTGATCAATGGAGCCACTGGAAACGTTGGCGACCTGTTGCCCTCCGAGAATAGTTCAGACTCTTCCGATTCGGATACAACGGATGGAACCTGGAAAAAGAAAGTAATGACTCCTTATCTTTGATATTCGATCATGTGAAATCATGACACGATGGCGAGTTGGAGCAATCGGACACTTATTCTCGCCGAACTAATAATGTTCACCTGTAAATTACGATGGAATTGTTTGGTAGCTGAAATTTATTGGTATACTAACGGCTCACTGGATCTTTCTCGGAACCAAATAAATTATACATGAGCATAGCATCTAATTGGTTGAAGTCGATATGAAAACATAATTGGGTGGCCTGAGCGAATCAGTATGATCCAGTATATTCTTCCTGGGGTTGGCTCGTCCGCTGAATGTCTAATTTTTCAGGTATTATTCGCAGTTGTACGCTATGTTTTACATTCAACAACTTAATTTGCTTAATAAACTAAGACGAACTTTAACTATATGGTCAATGAACACAGGTATTAACAAAAACAGAAATTAGTTTTTAATTTTCACCACAAATTTATTTATGAATTTTGAAAAAATCGTTTGCGCTTTTTGTGACAGCTTTCATACAGCAGACCACAGCATATAGAATACGGATAATCTTTTTGCAAAAATGGCGCTCATTTTAGTTTCAAATACAAAAGATGTTTGTCAACATAGAAATTATGTAGACCGACGTAATGAGTTATCTAACTATTACTGCTTAGATATGTAACATTTTGCATATAAGTGGCTTTCAACTACAAGCCCGGTTCTGTAATATATGCATAGAAATATGTAATTTGCCAGTATTAAACGATTGGTGAACGAAAAGGTTATTTACATTTTAAAGGAGTTCTATGCTTTCTTAGGTAGTCGTTGCTTAAATAGTATCTCTGCTCACTCTGGTTAGTCTCTCTATATCCAGTTAATTTTCTCCGTATGTAGGGTACACTAGGAGGCACTTGAGTTGTACATTATCTCGTCATAAACAATTCTAATTGAATTGAGTGTAGCAGTCCCACTCAATGGTGGGCCGTTTACCTGAAGGTTAAGCGCGGCTTTCCTTGCTTTCGTTTGTGAAAGAATGATATCAATAGGGTTCATGGTAACGCCTTCAGCTTCGAGTGAATCCGGAAAAAATTGGATACTGTTTATTGATTATAAAAAGCAGGTAACAGAGCATTTTTTGTAATTGAACTGTTAATATGTGGCTAAGTAAATTTAAGAAATAGCTTATTGAACGAGAACTTCCTTTCTTCACTAACGACTATGAAAAATCGATTTCACTCTAAGTCTTGGCTCACTTCCTTTCCGGTAAGGTGTCGTTTAAAAAGATAGCTTTTGCTGTGAAGGTATTTCGGGAGTTGTAGCGAATTGTCCTTTTCTTGATCTGGAGTACGCTGCGCTCCCGAAAAGAGCATTTGGGAAACTGCTTCCACTACTTGTTTCTCCCAAAGTTGTACTTGGTTTAGATCCTACAGTGGGACTTCTGAAATGAAAGGAAATAGATTTTTTATTTACTGACACAGTTGCTTAATATTTCGAGATATAAACAACTTAACATAGACACACTCCTTTCAAATTAAAATGTTTTGTTTGTTGATGGATTTTGGTTTCGACGGAAATATCGCAGACACTGGAGCACATGTCTTCCCTGTGTGCACCGGTTCAGATGGTTTTGGTGATGTCTTAATTTCATCCTCCTCAATAGCATTTCTTAAGAGATCACCTAATTTGTTGTCGAAATCTGCAAACGTGAGTTTTTTAACTTTTTGTGACGCACAATGACAACGTGCTTTATTGCCTAAATGGGCTAACTAGGTAGTTCTGAATGGATAAAACAAGAAAGCATGAAAATAATTTGGAGTACAAATATTATATTACTGCAAAGCCATTGAAGTATATTATACAAAGACCGACAAATACATAAGCACGAGTTCATGATTGTTATCGAAAAACACGGCAAGGAAAACAATATGTAACCAATTTGCACTCGGTTAAGTAGGAGAGTACAGTATGTGCTCGCACCGGTTAAAAACTGAGGCGTTTCTGCCTTTGGATCTCAAAACAGGTGCCAATAAAGAATCACTTCCATAACCGTATAATTGTCCCAGCTGGTATAGTGGCTACAGCATCAAACGTTTTTACCGTGTTCTTTTAAATAAGCTTACCGACCTCAAGGGTCATAATTCTCTAAGCCTCATACAAATCTTGAAACATACATTTTTTCAAAAATGCAATTAAAAGTTACTATACTTCACTAAATCATACTAAAATATGGTATGGGCTAACCATATTTTTTAAGGCTGACCATCAGCCAACATTTAACGTCCACGGTAGCAGTTTTTACATTACTTCGTAAGACGGACCCCATATTAATGTAAATGTGCACCGGCGGGGATCGAACCCGTGCACACTTCGTAAGACGGACCCCATATAAATGTAAATGTGCACCGGCGGGAATCGAACCTGTGCACCTACTCCATATAAATGTAAATGTGCACCGGCGGGGATCGAACCCGTGCACCTACGTGTCTCCTCCAGTCGCACAAGGCGCATGAAATGCACCAAGCCACCAGCTCGACGGTATGGGCTAACCAAGATCGACCAAACGCTACCTATCTCAATCGTGGTTTTAAATTGAGCACTAAAGTTGGAACTTTTACCATTTCATCGTCTAAAACTATATAAAATTACCGAATCATTATTGTGCAAATATGAATGAGTAGTGTAATTAGATATCCAGAAGCATATGCTAGTTCAATATTATTTTAAGTGAGGACGCACCGTCATAATCATCCATGGTGTTTTTCCATAAAACTGCATGGAGTCTGCGTATATTTTGTTTCTTGTGACGTTACTAAGGGCAACAGGCTAGAGAGAGAGGCTAGAGGGCGGGTGAGGGCATCACATCGAGGTAGAAATCATGGTTTTAGGCTTTACGGCATTTGGGAATACTAAGATCTCCCATTGCTTTACTCAAAAGGCGATCTTCCCATATAAAGCAGTAATTTGACATAAAAAAAACATAGTTGGAGAAAATTGGTTCTGAGGCCGTAAACATCCGGCGCTACCACATATTTTAATCATATGATCTACATGGTTCTTTCCAGGTCACGTAGGCGGCTAGCGCATACTTCAAGCTAGAACACCTATGTTATTATTTTTTAACTAAAATAAAATTCCATAGCAATGTTCAGAGGAGATATGTCGTTTTATTTAACCTTCATCTGTTCTTAGAAACAAAATAAATGCATCCATTACAAATAAATTTTTCATTAGCATCGTGCATCGATACGCGTGAACGGTTTTCTCAGTTGCTACGTTGTATATAGGATTAAACTCAACTCCCCTCGATAAGCACTTTGATTTTCTAGTATATATAGTTAGCGGCATATATTCTTAGGAAGATAAGTACATCTCAAAACTCTCACCTGAAAGTTATTGGAATAACACCTTAAACTTAAATAAATTATTCTTCAGTTTGGACTCTGATTAATTTCCTCTAACAAGTTGATTAGACTTAGAAGCGTAGTTTAATTTTCTGATTTTTGTCATTGATGGTTGGTATGAATTTGCTTGAAAAGCACATGTGCGTAACGCTACTAAAAGAAAATATTTTTCTGTAACGCATACGTAAAGTATATGGTAAACCTAAACTAAATAAGCATATATAATTAATAATTAGATATATTACTCAAACCAGCGCCAATATGAGAGATTTATTGCGAGTACTTATAAGTATTGTAATGATAATAGTGTTTATGTCCACTTTCGCCTCGATGTTGGTTGCCCAGAAGTGTTCCGTAAACGATTCCAAGACTAGCACCTCCTGCTGCAGCGGCAAGCAACGGGATTCCTGCTTTAGTGAAGATCTTGTTACGGACACCGGCCCAGGATGGCACTACTAGTTGGACAAAAATTATTACAACGACGAAAAGACCGGAGACACGCATTATCTTTGAAAAATTCCTTCTCACAGGTTAGTTCAATTTGAGATATGCCTGGAAGCCGGAAAGGTTTTCGCCAAAAAACTGGGACACGGAGCCTAACGATGAAATTGGGTTAGTTTTTGGCACTACAAGTTAATATTCAATAGTTTAGTAGACAATACTTTAGTACTAAAAAACACTTGCGACGAATCGGCATTCTAATAATACAAATTTGCGTTAAATCTCGCTGAAAGTATTATATCTTGCTAGCGCCCAACAGTTTGTTATACTGGGTGGAGTGTGTAAGTGACGTTAATTTCATAGCCAGGTGAATCGGATCGCGGCATGGCGTAAGGTCTTGCAATATAGTGAGCAGAAACGGAGCAATTGCCGGTTATGATAATGTGAGAACTGGTACGTGAGCACCTGCCGGCAACTAGATGAATTCTGATGTGGACAGTTTGGCGCAGAGGCGTTTTATTACGATCTACAAACGATGTGGTAAGGGAAAAGTTACAACATCGCTAGCAGTACACAATTTTTTTCTGATGATTTAGTAAACCTTTTGTTTTGCCTTGCATCATACAATTACATCATGCGTCAATCAGTCATAATTTATCTAGGTCAATGCGGCCGTCCAACTTAACATTTTACGCAAAAAAGCTATTGGATAGAAAAAATGCTATTGGATAATATGCGCAAGACAACAGACGTAAGGGCGCAACTTAAATCTTTCACAATTGTGATGTGTGTTGATGGCAGCGCAGGCATACTTTAAATAGACGCGCATTTAGTAGATATGGGAAAGAAAAGAAAGAATGGAATCACAAAAGCAAGCACAGCTCCCTATAAAAGTGGTTAAATATGACACGAAAAGGTTTCAAAACAAAACAAGTGATGATACACAAATTAATCATGTCGCAAAGCGTTAGAACTAAATTCAGGTATATAATTACTTCTAAAGTGGAACACGTTACGTATCATAAAAAACTCATTCTCTTGGTGAGACTCTAAAAGACTTTTTATAATCATATATATATATATATATATATATATATATATATA
>MNPL01000575.1:0-38499 GCA_002081605.1 Tropilaelaps mercedesae
TATATATATATATATATATATATATATATATATATAAAACCAGTATTGTCGCGGGAGATACCGCGAACCGGCTTCGCCAACTAGGAGACATCATTGTCTGTGTTAGCTTCTTTTCTCACTCATTCATCAACTTGACCAGAGGGGTCTTGGCCGTTGCCGGAAATGTCCGTAGCGGCCAGGCGGTCACACTCTCGATCGGTTCGATTATGACCTAAGCAAGCAGTGGCTCATTTGTGTTCATTTTTTTTACTGGCACTTCTTGCGTTGTTGGCTGGTGTTCGTACAAGTGACGACACATGTTCGCTCAGATGCGACAGCAGAGTAGCGACTATTCCGTGACTGCCGTATGCCGGTCGCCGGCCCGCCAACTTTCACCGTTGTATAACTTTGGTAAGCACGATTTATGGGAACGTCAACATCGTTTAATTTTTTTCTAGCTCTAGTTTTCACTTAGGCATCTAGTTTCGTCGAGCCCGATGGCTTTCTCTCAACTCAGTAGTCCGAGTGTCACCATTTCCACAGTTTTGCATGTAACTGAACAGATAAATTTTTGTTTCTCTCATATTTTATGTTGATAATTGTTAACAAGAAATCTAGTCTATTCATTTTCATTACTTTCTTCTTTCAATGTTGAGCACTCATTACATTTATCACATATGGTGCATGCAGTATCTATCGATGGTAGGTCCCACAGGCCACAACGAAAGTCAATGAATGCCCGCAATTTTTTAATTTCTGTTTCTACTTGGTTTTTCTACAGTGTCGTTCCTTTACTTGGGTCATTCATCTGAATTTGGCGTTTCTAACGCCGACGCGTAGGCCTGCGGCTCAGAATTCTGTAATTGTCTCTTAGGATCTAACAAGGGTTTTATAAGTGTTCCGGCTAGATGGGTATAGGTCAGGTTTTGGCCTATTGTAAAAGAGGCAGGGCCCGAACGACCGGCCGGCTGCTACGGCACAAAATTTTTTTCATATAGCGCTTTGTTGTCAGCTGGGAGTCTGTTGCTGGTGGCTATTCTCGTCTTTTTTTTGTCGTTATGTGTTGCTTCTTGTTTTTTTGGTAATGTTGGTTTCTGCTGTTGTCGCAGCTACTGTTGTTACGGAAATATGTGTGTTCGTTGAGCAGGGAAAGAAGGTGTTTGTGTAATAAACATGGGCAGAAATGGCTATTTCTATAGGATAGCTAAAACTAACGCTAGCAATTCGAATGCAGACCACCACAAAAGACAAAGCAATATTGTTGTACCATTAGTAGGCTAGGCAAATTGTTTTGATGTTAAATTTTGAGAAGCCACGAGCGCAATGTTTGAAAAGTAACTGCAATTATTTCTGATGAAATTATGATTAAATTATAATTTCTTTGAGTTTTTGTTTCAACTAACGCTGCTTGCTGAGTCATGAAAACCATAAACCAAAAAATAAGTGGAGGTAAAGCCGAAAACTTCGTGAAACACGCATATGGTAGTTTTAGGATTTCTGTGCCTTTCAGCTCGTTTGACCTCATTGGTACTCGAGATATTATGTAGTTACATGCAGATATACACCACAAACACAAATATGCACATATTGGGGATTTGTCTGGAGATCAAATGGCATGCCTTCCCATCGGATTAGCGGTTAAGATTAAAATCCAACGTCAGATAAAAGTCATCCCTAATACCCAGGCCAAATGGTACCAATCTAACAGACATGACTTTTATGGACCTGATAGTTAGGGGTAAAGCTCGATTCAAGAATAAGAAAAACGTTTTATGCTGTGTTGTCATAGTTATCATTATTACCATAGTTATTACTATTATTTTTATAATTATCATTGATATCATTATTCTTAGTTTTCTCTCGGAATAAGCTCTTAGTCAAGAAAACTTTCGAGTTTAGCGTCTAATGGCGAAGACGTTGAACGGACAGAAGGTCACATTATGGGAGACAAGCTCCCACCGATATTACCTCGATAAAGCATTACAACTAACTAATGTACTAAGCATGGATTAACATCGACAAATATTGGGAAACACACTTCGCACACAAAGTCCGACTACTCGCTAAGTTTCTACGCAGGTCTTATCGTGGCTTCACGAAGGCGGCACTGTTTTTGATTTTTCTTGCGGATTTTATTATTATTATTAATTAAACGTTTTACGTATATAGAGATGGAACGTTTTCTTGTCATTTTCTTTGTTTTGCTTTTTGTAGCTCTCACTTGTACACTGACTCGGTTGGTACTCGCTGCCTGGTGGTGTCATTGCTGCAGACAGTCGACCTGTCAGGCGCACGAGGCCTAATAGTTCGTGGAAAAGGAAGAAACAGTATGTTTTACCGCATAATAATGATAATAGTAATTATAATGATAACAATAAGAATTAGTATCAGTCAATATCATTATGATCATTTTTGGATTCTGTCATTGTCTATTAAATTTTTTTCTTTGCTACGGTATATGGCGTTTTCACAACAATAGCTAAGCGAGAAGTTTTACTGTGGTGTGGCTGTTGATGGCGCTTGACTCAGCAGTGCGTGTCATATATAAAAAATACTTCAACATTACACGAAACTCACTTAGGAACAACTGCGCGTATGTTTCAGCCATGTACCGAAAAGAAACAGAAGATCTAAATTAGCACTGGGCCAATGGACGGGCATACAAAATGAATATTTTAGCTCGCAAATTCAGTGTATATGTGTATACAACCGTGAATCTTGCCTGATTGTCTCTAGCAGTTCGAGAAAACGTTTCATATTTTGCAACCCTAACGCTTATGCATTTTCGTCCCACAAGGTGGTTTTCCCTCATATTGTCATGAGTCTATTTAGCGGAATACAATGACCAATAGTAAAGTGACCTTTTGCTTATAAAATCGAATGACCTCATAAGTTTTACGTTAAATTCCGCGGATATCTATTAAATTTATGCAGTCCTGCAGATGCTTTTAGTGAATCTTAATGCTTTAGAATGTGTGATTTGAGCAAAAGGAGGCAATACACGGCGAAATATTAGTTACACTACAATTTACAGCTACACATCAGCTTGTACGATAAAACATAGGATATACCGTAACATCAAGTGTTCTCCAGAGTTCTGCACTCAGAGTTCGATATATAGGCTTCTCAAATCCGAAAAAAGGATGATTGTGAAACGTGTGAAGGCATAGGGGCAATACAAGCGAATGCTCGAGATGGTGTAGTGTGTCATAAATTTTCTTGGATAACTAATCTGGGAGAAGGAATTCTTTGGACTTGAAAGCTCAAAAATTGTAAACTTGTTCATAGAGCTTCAACAAACATTATTAAAAGATGCTAGAAGTCTCAAGGAGGCCCCAAAGTTAATAGAGATACTGGTAATAAGTTAAGTAATAAGCTAGTTCTTAACAGGCCAAAAGTTCGAATAGAAGCTCCTATTCCAAATAATTAATACTTCAGAAAACGATACAGTGGTACGATCGAGCAGTAATTCAGACAAAATTTATGCCCCTGACGATTGTGCAAAAGAGACAGAGAAGCAAAGCATTTAGCGAAGCATCTGACGGATAGAATTAGGTGGATGTAGAGAGGATCCGTATTTGCATCCATATGGATGTATATTGAGAATATCAAAAGCGGAAGGAATGGTAGAAACAAGAAGAGTGTAGAAAAACAAAGGATAGCAACAGCATAGCAAAATACAGCCGGGGCATGTTTTTGCTCTTTATATTGCAAATGTCACCACCGTGGACGCGTTGATGCTCGACGCTGTTTTGACTGTTTGATCGGTCAAAGATATTTGACCGTTTTTTTAACTTGGTGTTTCGTTTGCTTATTTGCTTCTTTGGTATGCAACAAAGGTCTCTTGCTTTTTAGCGGGGTAATTACCCTATTTCTGCTTTTATTATCAGAGTAACATGAAGCAGCATTTAACTACGACAACTTGACATAATCAAGTGGGGCTTGACTTCATTGATTCATAATCACTCTACTTCATAATTATCAGAAGTATTATTATTACTACCGCTGTGCTGTTAACGTATCATAATTCGTTTTAGTATTATATATTAGTGACATGCGATAGTGTTGTTTGTCGTGTCCTATATTCAATTTATGCTTTTAAAGTGAAAGGGATCACCTCAGCATTCGTTTGCGTGAGTGCCCACGTTGCTTAATAATGCTTGTATACTTATAATATCATGTTCGATCAACAATAATTCGTAGTAAATATTCAAAGGATACCTAGGCCAGAAAACTTGAGGAGCCCTATTTAATGATCCAGTGTCTTATACTTGATACGTTGTGAGTAGGCATGTTGATTTCTGCTCTATTCTGTTAACTTTAGTCTGTAAAATGCTCTTATAGTGGGTGTATTACGAACAATAGTCATCAATGCCACTTTTTATTGTATTACATTAGTTAAGTATTCACCACATTATGATAATGATTTTCAAATTAGTATTTCGCATGATTATCATCGACAATCGTGCGGAGCGTGTGGTATTTTCCTTTTCACGTGTGGTGGAATTTCGTTCAATGAAGTTTGCAGTGCTCTGAGACCACAGGGTGCACAATAGCAAAAACATATAACCAGGGCAACGCACCTTATCGTTTTGGCATGAACTGTGATTTATTTTTTTAATATTCGGCAATGTCATATATAAATATGGTCTATATGTACGTATGCGTGTGTTTGCTATGTCATGAATCTCTCGAAACGTTCTTGTTAGTTGGTAGGGACGGTGTATGGTGACGTTGGAGACGGTTAACGTTGTTTCCAAGCGTTGATTCGATTGTGACAGTTTACCGCACTCGATTTGAGAAAAGGACATTGTTTTCAACTGCCTGATCCAGGCGGGTTTTGGTATCCGATAATTGACCGGGGTCTTGTGTTGTCAGGTTTTTTGGGGCAGAAGTTTGGCTGCCATGTCTGTAATAGTGACGAGAAGCAGGAAAATTTGTATAGTAATGGGTAAACTTGGTGTAAGCTAAATTAATGCTATGAAGAATCCATGCATTTGAATATCATTTTGACTAAAAACAACATCTTGAAACGATTCAACTGGATGCCGTTTTTAAAATCCTTATTTTTATTACAAAAGTAATGAGAAAAATGAATTTTTTCAAAACTATCTAGATATGTCTTTTTTCTCCCCTGACCTAGTTGCAGCACCAAGTGAGGCATCGGCATTTTCAATTAATTAAAATTGAATGCATGATGACACTCACTACTATCACCAGTAAGGGTTTCACCGCAATTTGGATGGGCGGCATACGTCACTATTGTCTTTCGTGCTTGTATCATATTATTTATATATATTAAAAACACAATGTGACGCATATTAATAGCTTAGTCAGCCGTTTGGAATTATGTACTCTTCACTTACCAGCTATTACTAAGATGGGCTGTTCCTTGTGTAGAAGAGCGAACAGGGTACTCAGTTGTCCTTAAAAGTTGATCGTTTAAAAATACAAACACCGCGATGTTGAAAGTGGCTACTAATGTTAGACTTTGTATTGACCAAAATGGTGACCACCGAGCCACGTGGGCACGAAAGGAACTGCGTTGCTCTAGATTCTTTAGTATTAAAGAACCTTCGAAGTTGAATCGCTTTTTCTATTCTCCCTTTGTCCTCTCTATTTTTGCTGGTTGGTGAGTGTCTTTTCGTCTCTCTATCTGATATCCTTGTTGAGGTTACCATCGCTTTCCTGCTACTGATATTTTTCGCTGTTGTCGTTGCAAATATCGATGGTGCTTTTTTGTCTCAGTTATAAGAAGCAGTTTTTAAGGAAAGAGTCCGCGGCGCTGAAGGGAGACCGGGACATCAGCGTTGGAGTTATAGTTAACTGGTGCCCCGGGAAGCACGAAACTAACCTGGTGACATATATAAATATATATCAATGCATTCTTCAGCCAATACAACTCTACATAGATATGAAATACTGAGTATATGGTACTCTGCGATATTTAAAGGTGAGTTGTGTTCTTGCTGTTGTAGCTGTTATGGCAGGCCAAAATGAGATTACGCAATGGATGTTCATTGGGACGGTCAGGGTGTCGGGATCGAAGGATTTGTATAAGTGATATGATTGTAGGCTTGTGTTGTGTGTAACGATGGGCAGGTTTATCTAGTGAAGATGATAAAAGACCAAGGGGAACATTGGTAGGTAGGAATTTCATTGAAGGTCCGGTTAAGGCTGGATTTGATACAGTGTATGCTGTTATCGAGTGCGCCCAGCGAGCGTGGCTTTGACAAGGGCAACGTGTCTAGTGGGTGATGTGTTGTGTTGCATCAAGAGTGTAGCTGAGCGTCGAGGTCTGGCTGTGCTCCCATTTGTAATGGGAGCCAGTTCGTCTGTTGGCCCGTGTTATTGCGGGCCTTCAGGACCTCTCAATGCTTATGGTGATGTGTCGGCGATAGGGAGGTGGCGTATGCGCTTGTCGACACCGACGCAGTGTACTGTGTGTTCTGCGAGGAGGATGCTTGCGACGTCGTGGGTAATTTTGTGCCTAACCTAGACAGTCGCGGTTCGAGACAAAGAGAGAGCCGGTAAAGCTCCTCGTCGGGCATTAGTCTGCCCGGGTCCAGCAAATAATTGAACACCTTCGGTATCTGTTCGATCTTGTACGGCGTCTGTTGGAAGTGTCTGATTTCACGAATGACGTGAGCGATCATTCGCATCTTTGAGAAGTTGAGCAGTCCTTCGTCCGTGAAGTTTGGAGTGCCTTCCTCAATGAATGAGAGATCCGTCAGGTACATGCCTGAATCGTCAAAATAATGTTCCAGCGAGAATTAGGTAGAATTATTTTGAGAATAGTACATATGTTGGGAAAGCTCAAGAGCCTCGCGAAGAGTGATAAAGGACAAATGCTACTTAAGCATACATTTGACAAGAAAATATTTGACAATCAGCAAATGGTTTGTTCCACTTACAAATCGTATATTAACAGAACGGAATTGACTACTCGTATTAGGAAACTTTTTTCAAATTGTGATCTTTATATATATTCAGTGAGTTTTAAGCTAGTAAATGAATAACGAAGATGCTTGGCGAGCGCAAAGAATGAAGGCACAAAAGGTAACCACTGTCTTAATCCATGTGTCCAACGGTAACACTTGGCAATCTTTACATTTCCATGTATTTAGTCACATGTAGTTCTAAATAGAGCACCAAAGTTTGTATGTACATTGTGTACTTTACACAGATCGTATAAAATACTACACAGAATTCTCTCCACGTCTTCATTACCTGAATAAATAATTGATATATAAATGATTAATTTATACCGACTGCGTAACAAGGGTACCGATCAACATCTCGAAATAAACTGGGTGTTACCAAAGATATCGTAAGGGTATACAACTTGTCACAACTTCTTTACGGTCAACGGAAAGGATAGAGCAGAGATTGAATTGGGCTAAGAGGGAAATCGCGCATGACAGGCTTTCTGTTGAACTCACCTAAATAAGGAATACAGGGCGGGTCACAACGGTGAAGAGCGTCTCGCATGTTTCGGAAACGCCCGTCCGCCGACACGAGCGTTTGAAGCTTGTCTATAGTTTGCTTTGTAGTCTTGGATACTCGTTCCCAGGTTTTCTTGAGGCGAAACACGGATGAATTCATAAAGGCGGCACAGATCTGCAGTACGCCGTTAAGATTGTGCAGGCAGCGGCAAATATCTGCCACAGCCGCCCATTTCTCGATGATTGCGACGCGTTTTGACATTTCCGGACAGCGCATGATTTCACTGACCACTAACCGACTAACATCGTTGAAGCGTCGCGTCATAAGCAGAATGTGTCCGGCTTTCGTAGCCTTCTCGGGCTTCATCCACGCCTGTCCGAGAAATTCTCTGCGTGGCGAACAAATCCAATGTGAGCGAAAATAGTTAAATAGTTATGGACGATTCGGTTAATACCAGAGCATTGTCCTGTATTTCTAGGTTACCTGCTAGCGATTTAGTTACGACCGCGGCATTGTTAGGCAACATGTTACTGTTATGAACAATACGTGTATCATATTTTACAACTTAGCAGTGTAACTTGTTCCTAAATGAATTCGCTTCATCATCATCCAAGACAAATAGTTATTATAAAGGTAATAATACCACGCATAGCTGAGATCCACTGTCTTCATACAAAAGAAGCAATCAGGGCAAACCCTGGAGTTTCATATTATTTCTGGGAACGCGAATCTATCGTGTTTCACTTAAATACATACTCGCTTCGAATGTTGATGAATATCTTGTGGTCGAGATAGGTCATTCCTTCAGCAATTTCAAGGGCCGAGAGGCTTTCCACATTTTCTTTGCTTGGTGTCTGAAATCACAAAAATGATTCAACACCAACAGTTTGAAACTTAGAAAGTTTTATCCGGGTCTTCTGTGTTTGGGGTTAGAAACGTTAGGTTTGTTCTTGACACAACCCTTGTAACAATAGCTGACGGCAATCGTGAGCTATACAGCCCCCATGCGATAAGAGCTCCTTGTCCGCTTGTTGTTGGCATGGCTAAGGGGGTAAAAGGCACGAACTCGTGCACAGTTGGCAGCCTCACAGAACAGAGAAGGTTCGTTTGCTTCTCGACAGAACATAAAGAAACGATTGAGGTTCTATGCACGTCCTCCCGCTTCGATCTCTATCCTCCTTCACTGGTCGCGTCGAACAAGAAAATACAAAAGCCTCTCGCCGCCGGAAACAAAGCTTGTTTAATCCTCAAAGCAGCGATCCGCTTCATGTGACTGTATGGCGCGGAATAGAGTGCTGTCTCCGCTCTGTTTAGGCCGGTAGTACTGAGCAAGTCAGTGGTCTCAGGACTACAGTATATAGCCGAAAGCCGCCACATCTTGTTATGTATATTCACGTAATACGAGGCGTCTATATGATATTTGCATATACGTAATTTCGATACGAACCATATGTGGCGCGAGTAGGATGTCCAGGTCCACGTCGGCCTTATTTTCGTCTTTCTTGGTCGTGCCCATCATCTGCAATAGTTGGGCAGCAGCCTTGTGTTCGGCTGGAAGTAGGTTGGGGCTATGCACCAACTCCTCGAGAAATTCGGTCGTCATCTGGTGTAGTCGCTCGTCATTTTCGAAGTCCTGGGAATGTTTTGACACCTACAAGATCGCATAGCGTTGAATGAATCGGCCATAATAAACTTACTACGCTAACTTAGATTAGCAGTCTCTTCGTAGTAGTAGTAGTTGTAATCATAACTAAATCGTATATGAGCCCGCCCGATCACACAACGCCAGATAGGTAAGATTATATGATTGGGGAGAGTGCTCCTTGGCAGTCCCGTTAATAAGGGAAGCATTTGGGAGCGACAAGAGGGCATGGTCACGTCGAGACGGTATCTTAATAACATATGGATACCACTTAAGTAAGAGACTGCGGCGCAGAGGGACATGAAGAGAAGGCGTGAGAAAGATAAAAGGAGAAAATAGCCCTTCATATTAAGATTTGCTAAAACGCTGAAGTAAAGCGCGTGCGGTCGCCGAGATATCGCCAAGTTACTGCTGCAACAACGAAATACTTATGGTCTTCCTGCAAGAGGAGCGTGCATTCGTCTGCCAATACAAAAGCAGAAGATGCAATATATTTGAAGACCCTTATAAGACGTCGCTGCCTTCCCTTACCCTGGCCCGTATGGCCAGCTTTTAGCGGTTTAAATGGAAGATAAATAGAGTTCAGTAAACTAACAAAAAACACCCGGCGCACTACGACACACAAGTCACGCTGATCAAGAAAGCGACAATAATTAACGGAGAACGTAAGAGCGAAATGCGGAAGTGGCATACGAAGGTGGGCCCCGCGAGGGGCACGTTTTAACCAGTTGTAGTTTACTATGAGAACGACGACAGATTAAAATAAGGGTGTGACCAGACTAATTTGGGGGCGAAAACAGGAAAACGACAACACAGGGTATAACCTAGCGGTGGCTTTATTTAGTAAAGGGTAATTAATCTAGTTTATTAGCGGGATAAAGACAAAGGTGGCTGACTGAAGGTTTACACCCGTCGTTATTCCCGTTATCACAAAATCGACACAACTTAAAAAAATCTAAAAGAACAGAGGTTGTTTAGCTACAATGACAAAAAATACAGGGCAAAACTTTGCTACGACTGTGCATTCTTGACCCTACTAATCCATAGAGTTTTCATATGCTGGGCGGAACCAACAGCTTCAATTCTAAAAATTCTTCATCAATTTCTAAAGTGAATAAATAAAAAAGGTGTAATGTCCGTGTAATGCTAAAGGTGTAATGCTAGTTCAAAAAAATCTAGTTTTTTATTATTTCTGGTAAAATCTATGTGGCAAGCCCTCTTCATTTATATGGTAATATTTTTCCTACTTCGCGTCTATGTAATATATAATCACGAAAATAGGATTTCCTACGAATTTTATGATACAGTCACAACACTAATACAACCACTGCTACTACTACTACTACTACTAGTAATAATAGTAATATGAGCTACCGCTGCCTACCCAGTGACGAAGGACGTTAAGGACTCTCATAGTTGCAGCGGTAGAAATCATGCTCTCCCTCTTTGCGTGCAGCATATATGCATTGAGCTGCTCCTTGGTGGCATTCGGTCCCAAATTGGGAATCTTTAGATCACCGCCCACCTGCGATGGTAGTCGACTACCGACTCGCGAGGGGGGCTGCGACATGTTGCTAAAGGAACGTACAGAAATGTAGTTTTATTTTTATACTGTAAAAAACATATGACGGGCCTTCACTCACTGGTAACCTACTGAGAGGCGATTGACCGTAGGAGATATATATATATATATATATATATATAGAAAAAGATATATTGTCCTGTAGAAAAAGAAGCCCTGAATGAAAATTCCTCCCAAAGTCGAACATGCCTAATAGCTCTTCTTTTAACAAAAAGCTGTATTGTTCTTCTACTGTAGGTACACTTCCGTCACTTACACCGTCGCAATAGGCGGGATAGCCGGTTCGGGAGGATTCGAAGATCCCGCTGTGGCCGCCGCGAAAGCTGCCGCTGCTGAAGCCGTTGATGAACGGCGCGCTGAGCTGCGTGCACACGACACAATGACACCGGCGCGTGAATTGAGCGTCGGACTGTCCGAGAACGCGAGGCTTGTACGCGGCGTCGAAAGCACAATCGCAGACTCTGTCTGGAAGCTCCCACGGGGCGTTTGGCTTGTCGAGCTCGATTCGGTGTCGTAGCTTCCGCTGGAAAAGAAAAGGACAAACAAATGGGAATTGCATCCTCAAACAATTATTTTGGGCCCCCTCTACCTAAAGGGCCTCTCAGTGGACAAAAATTATAGAATAGCCTTAATTATCGCCTATAAATCCAAATGCCTAGTCTATTTACAGCCGTAATGTAGGAGGCTCTTAATGCTTAAAAATGTGGTGTAAAGTCTAGGATTTGTAATGTGTTTATCCGAGTTGAGTGCGTTCATTCAAAAACGGTGCGCCCTTGTTATCGGCATGTTGAAGAGAACAAAATTTAAAATATATTTTTAGCGACGTCTCTTAGTTAGGATCAGTTGCTTATAGCCGTAGAAGCGCTATCATAATTTTGCTGTATTTTGTCATCCCAGTGCTTTGGCACGTTCCTCTTAAAGTAAACTCAGGTGTCCACTTTACTCGGTTTGGATGCCAAGGTGCTACTTTTAGGACATCGCCCATACTAAAAGTGGTTGTAGCCAAAAGTTATACGAATCATTTGGAAATTAGCCTCTCTATCTCCCTGTCCGCATCGTAGCACATTGTCGTCTTGTAATATTGGTAGAAACTCGCAACAATATGATATGTATTATTCCTGTGAGATTTTCATTCGTACGTAGAACTCACCGCTTGCCCTGCGCACCCCGAACTCTCAGATAACTCATAACGTTCGGCGAAGATTGGCTGGATGTTATGGGATTTACGACGCGGGTCATCTGAAATGTGAAAATGAACAAAACGGATGTCCTAGGTACTAGCGAGTGAAATGTATAGTATTTAGAACCGATCATGCAACCGAATCTTATGTTTTTAACAAAGCTCGAATAACGGAAGGCATGCGACGGACGCTCTTGCACTAATCTCTCGGAGTAAACCTACATAATAACAGCCTAGATAATAGTAACTATTTGGTGAGCCAAGCTGAAAAACGTTAGTTTTTTAGCTTAGCAACCGCTAGGTAGCAAATATTGTCATTTAACGATGACCATAAGTACGTAATTACTGCCTGTAGTAATCATAGCTGATCGGATCAGCTAGGTGCGATTGCTGTACATCATTATCTGAGTTTCGCCGATGGTCAGCCTTCTTTTGTACGCGAGATATCTTCCCGCTGTTCCAGTACGACACTCTCAAGTGGTCAACTGTCGTATTTTTTACTTGACGTTCTTTCGTGTTCGTATCATTATGACGTATAATCAATTTCTCGCATTCCACCGGAAGCAGCGAAGCCAAGAAAGCCGAAGTCAGCTGAGCCCTACGTTGAGCGATATCGAGAGAATTGCGTGCTTTGCTCGCGGACTCGCTTGCTCAAGATCCGCAGGCGAACAAACAGCAAAACTCTGTCAGGGACAGAGTGGCGCGTATCGTATCGATGCTCAGTCACGTACAACCCTAACCCCCTTCTTTCTTCGACTCCCGGTTTGGCTTTCATACTCCCCAGCGACTTGCTCATTCGTTGGTGGCTCAGTCCCGGCCCATCGCTCTCTAGCCCTAAAATTGTATGGCGCGTGCAACACATCGCTCCGAGCCTGCTCTTCTATTCTGGGGAAGGCGAGCGGGTGACGATCGGTCGAAAACGCTTTCGAACGAGGACTGATGGCAAGGATGCAACTGAAAGATAACACAGATTGAACGCCCCATTCACACTGCAGAGCCGGCGGGTGAGCTCGCTTAGTCAAGCACGATGGGTACCATGTCACCCAAGGACCTACCGAAACATGCGCAGTGACTAAACAGCAGGCAGTATCGAGTTGTAAACAAGGAGTTTCGACGCTAAACTATCATAGAGAAACGCACGTCTTTGTTCGCTTGAACCTTTCAAGCAAGTGCCGCTCAGACCTTCGTTCCAGTCCTAGTTCGTCGAACACGTCGCTCTCGTCGGGGGTGTTGCCGGAGTGATTACGGGTGCGCATGGTGTAAGCCCACGGTTCTAATATATACATGAGATCCATTTACGTTATGCAAGTAAACAAAGGAAGGGAAGGATGTCTGTAGATAATATCCAATGTTAACGGCGATTGAACATGCTGATGAAGTGTTTGCCCGTTGTGACGGGTTCAATTTGTCTAAATGTTCGCTTGGGAAATGCGTTTTTCGATTCTCTAAAAAATGTAAACGAGATTATCGAACAAGTCATCTGCATGACACTTGCCGCGCTCTGTCCGTACGTGGATTTAATGCAATAAGGTGCTAAGACTTGACTACAAACCTCGTTGTAGTTGCTTGCGATACGCAGCAAGAAGGTTTTATCGTATACCGTTTATGGTGACCACGAATATTGGTTTCGTGTTGTTTCGAATTGGTTTCGGTTTTTGACACGGTTAGACTATTTTTCACTTGTTATGTCTACCTTTCCATCTAAATTAAATTAAAATAGTGACTGTAATCATTATGTTTTTTCAACGAAGGTCCGCTGAAAAAAGATTGGCGTAAGACGCTGTCTTTCGAAGGCGCAAGGAGTTGAATATAGGAGGATGAACATGTTACTAACCATTCAGGTAACGCATAATTGCACGTCGAATCAATATTAGGAACTCAACCTAAAATTTGAATTAAGTTTAAGCAATAAAACCGTATCTCTAAATTTTAAAAGTAGCCTGATTGCTACGCTCGTAAATGTGTTTTTGCCATCCACCGCGTCGTAGGTACTGCTTCCAGCTTTTGTTGCTCAATTTCTGCTTAACATTGACTTTATGGTACCACTTTAATGTGAGAATGTTTAAGATATTTGAGGAATTTTTATAAAATTCGCATACGGGGGGGAGAAGGGGTAGAGAGTAAGAATAATTTGAGGAGTAAGGCGAAGAAAGACAGGAAGAACGACGAAATATGGATAAATTCCTTCTACAGTGCCATTAGATTATTTATCCTATTTCGGTGGTACTCATCAGAACACCAAAGAAACAGCAACACAGGCGCCACACGGCTGGCTCGCCTACGACTTTGTGTGAAGACTGGATATTCGGAAAGTGTGGTGGAGAAATATGCCGTTTCTTGATGCTTATTGAAAAATCGTTTTTCTGGCAACTCCTAGTTATATCTTTTGCTTGGTTTTTTCCGCCATTTTAAACAGCTAATTGTAAGAATACGTAACCTCCTGTTTGCATTCATGGGTAAAAGAATAATCCATGGCTTTGACTGCGATTTTATGATTTTTTGAAGGAATACTTGAATACATTTATTTGTATTATATATTTTACACTGCCAACACATATCACTTAAAGCTTTAGCCCTGCCGGTAGATTTGCGTTCTTTTTCAATTTTGTGACTAGACGCTGTCTTAATAATATTCTATATACATTTGCGCGGCAATCGAATGACTTTATTGGAGTGCCGTCGAGGCGACCCTCAAGGCATTTGGCTATTGTCCGATAAGCAAATATCCATTACTATGGTATATTCATGCGCTGTACGCTGAAGGTAGAATGATTGCTGTTTAAGTTTATCTATGCATACGACGGTTTTGCATGAAACGTGGAGCATTAGCTAGGCGGAACCAAAAATCCGTACGGAATTTAAAAATACGATTTTTCGCACACATTGTGATACAACGTATCGTTTCATGTGAGTTTGTTTTACAGTATATATAAGCGAGTCGTCATCGGAATTACGGAAGATACGTCTTAGCGGGTATTTTTTGTTTAGTTCTCCATCTTGTCAGTATTCATTTAGTTTACCAACAGCAATGTTTACAGTTCACAATGGTTTACTTTCTTTGCCAGCTGCTTTGTGTTCCCAACTACGGAGAAATTTATCCCTTATTGCTGTAGAGATTCGCCCGCGATCGCCAGAAACTTCATGTAGTCTCGATGGATTCGTTGTATGGTCGTTTTTCTATAAATACTCTTGGCATAATTGGATGTCGGATTGAAGTTGTGTTCTATTCCCGGGATATATTTCAGTATTTAAAAGAATATCACGTTGAACTCATCTTCTAGAACACAGACGAGAGCGTGGAGGAAAGCAGAGCCCACTTACTGCAGCACGAACCTCTCAAGTACATATTGGCGGCTCGCTTCTTATGAGAATGGCGAAAACTCGTGTAAGTGGAACTTAGATTAACATACGCTAGCATTTTTCTTCGTGTCTAGTATATTTCGAGAAGATTTAGGAGGGAGCCTTGACAAGGTCAATGGGCGTGGCAGATTTGTAACCGAAAATAAAATACTCGTAGTTAAGTGGCGTGGTCCAATTGTCTTTACAAAACGAAAACGTATAGGTGCCCAGCTCCTAATAATCTTGAGTCATGTGGCATGGTGGAAACCGATTTGAATATATTACGAGAAGGTAGTATAAATAGCTGGGCACGGTGTGCTGTTACGGATGACTCAATCATTTTAAGAGAAGATTGGAATTGATAGGCCGGCACGATATTCACCCGCTACCAAGGCCGATGATTGCATAATACACACTCAAATGTGGTGACTGTATCATCAAACGGTAGCATGGCGAAGTGAAGGTAAAACTAGATGAAAAAATCGAATCAAAAAATTTTGATAGTGGATCTTTGTGAGTTCGTCGAAACTAATAATCCAAAACACTTTGTTTTGCCAAAAATTAAGAACTTCAACAGGCAGAGGGGGCCGATGCTTTGTTGGCCCTCCTATATGGCTACCCGGTGTGTAGTTCTCTTCACGTACAAATCCGTGGACGTGCTATACGATATGTTTTGTATTTTTATGTTGAATCAAGACAATTTCATCATTGTTCCGTTTCGTTAATAAAAATATTACATTCATCAATTCATTCGGTCACCTTGGACTGAAATTCAGTGACAAAAAAGACTATCTGCCTAAAGCAAGAGACCTGCGTAAATAGGACCACGCCTATATGGTTCGTATTTTGATCATTTGTACAGCTATTACTTTATACAAGAGTTTTCTACTTCAACAGAGCTAGAGAGAATGTGGCTTGTGCAGAAAGCGCAACTAATAAGAAAGATGGTGGACTCGTCTCGTACTGAAAAAAGAATCTGACTGCTTTTTATTAAAGCCAAAGAGCTAAAACTTAAAGTCACTAACGGTGCTGCTGTTCGTGCACCTAGGTAAATTTACCTGGTAAATTTACGCAATGAAATGGCACAGCTTTGAATACATGTTAGGTACTTCTCCTTTTTTGTGCTAGCACTTGAGGTGAATAATAAGAAAGCTACATTTGTGTAATATTGAGAAAAGCTCGTGTTTAGTCTGTTGCATGCGGAATTATTTTGTGGGGCGTTTATTGTTTTAGAGTTCAATCCAGAATTCAGATAACGTCGTGCGTAGATAAGAAAAAGAAAGTGCTCAGGTGGCTATAACGTGTGTAATTTTGAGCACATTTTGGGGTGAAATTGATTTCTTTATTAAATTGCGTAGGCTCAATTTGATCTAGCATCTTGCCAGATATGCTATCTTCATTTACGAATAAAAAAATCTACCTAAATTGGCTCGAAGCAACTATTCCTTTCCTCACATTTCAAGGAGCGCGGATTCGCTAATGAATTGGCGATATCTCTTTCTGACATCATGCCAAGGGGCATGTTATACGGCCACACAAAGTGAGACAAGATGTCGAACTAGTCTATAAAGCTCTCGTTGTTTCTCTCCATGTCTCCTGTCTCTGGAAAGAACAGTCAACCTGACCCTTGGTGGTAGTGAAGATAGATCCGCCGCCACGTATATGAGCACCCACCCACGATTACAAGTCTTAGCTCTAACAGATACAGGAGGAAAACCAAACATACATATATATACATCTACATATATCGAATCCTTTTCGCGGCCGTTCGGCTGAAAAGAAGGAATGAGGAAGAGAGAGCGTTTTTCTTTTTCTATGGGCTCCTTTTCGCTAGGGCAACAGAGCAGCAGGCGTCTCCATTCGAGGTTGGCTGCTCAGCCACTCATAAGGCTGCCCGCAGGCCTGAGATGGTGCTGAAAATCCCATTATTATGATTATGATTATCAAGGCGATTTGATTACATTATCCTATCCATCCGTCTTTGTCTATTAGGGTCACCTCATGGCCGATATCCGCCGCCATCATCAGCAGCGTTTGCGGTGCTTCCGTGGTCCCAGTTCGGTGGTTCTCATACACACGAATACCCCAGCCTGAATCCCCAACGTTCCCCGGGAGGCCCACCGAGTGTTTCCCCCTCCTCCTTTCGCCTAATTCGTTTAAGACTCAACCTTCGCTTTTCTCTGCTTCTTTCTGCGTCTGCTCTACCCTGCACTGGCCCTGATAGAAGTTGCTTCGGCGTCACTTGACAACTGTTTCCATCAGAATAAAACGCACGGAAGCAACAGTGTCGATTATAATACGACGCTGTATACTCTGCTCATGGATATGAATCAACGAAGCTTTACCTGGATATATTTGCACTACGGCTATATTTGGTTTACTTCCCTTACGATTATATTTCCACAAGCCGTCAAGGTTACAGGTTGGCCAATATATTCGACGATATTTTAAGAGTAAGCAAAGATTATACTAGAGACTACGCAACCAACGCAGTATCTTTCTTGCATTGCTTCTGGAATGGCCGAAACCGTTCAAAGAAAACCGCGGTTTAAACCGTACAGATTAGCCTATTCATCACGTGATTTGAACCCCAAACTAATTTCGGACGCCGGCTAAACAGGGCGGTTCAGGTGAGCCGAATTTCACGACAGTTTTCAAATTCGTACGTGATGAGCTTTGGTCGGGTTGGTCTGGCTTATTTTCTTTTCAGAGCTTTTTTTGTCCTGTCGTGCATATACCATTTAAATAAATAATAATTTTCTAGTACACCTGATTGACTTATTATTTACGTTGCAATTATATCGTACTGTTTACGGAAATGGCAAGTAGTCGTACATACAGTCTCTAGTTTTATGACCTCCTCCTTCAGTTTTTTCCTATCCTGTGCATCTTCCAATTGCTCGATGATGTCTTCGTTGGGCTTTCGAAGCTATACACTTACTTCCCTTTCCTTCTGAACTTACAATTTGAGGGTGATGGCAGGATCGAGGATACAGCTTTAAAATCCTCGACGTCGCATGACACAACGGCCGATGTTAGTACAAGTCATGTGTAACATTCAACGCCAACCTGCTCAGCATGAACGTGTAAAGACATATCGTGTAAAGACGCATCTTTTCGTGGTACTCATGTTGGCACCGCACGTCTGCACTTAACGACCCGTTATGGTTGGCGGAGTGTGAGCGGCGGTGGAAGAGTCAGCTAATGACACTTCGGCCAACCCCGTCGGACATCGCCAGCTGCCGCATTTGACGCTTTCTGAATAACCGGTGGTTGGGCAGGTTGCTGGCCGATAAATCCTTCCCACGCATTTCCGAGTTTGTCCCTTCAATGGGTTCCCCCTTCTGGCGACACCTTCAAGTGAACTGGTTATGAAACCACGCGTCGCCATCTGACCACGTTGTATTAGCAGAGAATTAAAGTGTTCGGAACCAGAGTAAGTTGCTTGCATTGTGTGTTGGATAGCTCAGAAAGAAACAAACTGTCAGAATGTGGATGAAGCTGTGTGCGAGTCTCTCACTGGCCACTGAGTCACACGTACGTGCGAATGGTTCGCAAGGAATCGGCTGATTAGCTTCGCGCTATTCGAGTTAATTAACCGCTGACTTTTTTCCGTTACACCTATTTCTCTGACCGTTTGTTCTTCTCTCATAGTTGAATCGTGAGTAGCACGTTTGTGTTCGTTGGCCACCTTGGAAAGCGTGCGTTCCGTAAGGACTTCACACGCAAGAGAGCATACTTAGTGAATCATGGTCATGGTCACATCACGTCGTTGTCGTTAATCTTCTTTCGACTGAGATTGGATTCAGTTTACTCGTTTTCGACTATGAGCAGTTGGCTTTTGACAAAGTTAACGGGTGAACTATTTCCCCCGAACTTCTAAAACAGATTAGTACTTGATTGCCTTTCCAACTGGAACGATGCGGAGTAATACGAAGTGTATTCTACTATTAATATTGTTATGATGATGATGATGACTATTATTGTGTAAAAACCATAATATGTAACACCTGAATTCTCATAGTTTACATCTTGTCAATTTCGTGTATCTGCAAAATGAGGTACGCGTAGAGGTTTAGGGTATGTAATTCCAGGAACGTAACGTTGCTCTGCGATGTTGCTAGTGAAGTAAAGGAATAAAGAAGCCGCCAGCAGCAGCCTCGAAAAGGGCAAGATGAATAGGACTAGCTAAAGGCGACTAAAGAACCCAAACATTAAACATACTCTGAAGGACTATTTGCTGTGGCGGCGAGCCCTGAACGTACACGAAGGTTTAGCGCATCCGCCGGCAGGCATAGTCGTAGACTGCGTTCTTTCATCGTCCAACTTGTTCTGGCTATTTGTAGTCCATACCGTCTTGTTATACTATGAGCTAGTCCCAAGCAGAATTTACGGACCGCCTTGCCTGGCTGCGGTGGTTTGCCACATGACCGCCATCGCTAGTCGGTCAGAAGTAACAAGATGCTCTTTGGTGGCGGACAGAAGCGGCTCTGACCTGGAAGTTTGGTTGGAAGCCCTTGGCCTGCTGGTGGAAACGGGGTCACCACCAGAGCTGGTAAGCAGCCAGACCCCCAAGGCTTAGTCGCTCTTGCTGCGTCCGACATTGCGGGCCTGGCAGCATTCACAGTAATAGCAACACGAACATTGCCCCAGCGGAAAGAACGGCGAAACAATCTCACGTTACTCGCGGTACAGACCTCGAGACCAGAGGCGGAACTGGCAGCAGACGCCGCTGCGGAGGCCCTTCCCATGAGATTGCTCCTCGAAGTCATCGGATTACTCTTTTTCTTTCTATCCCTTTCTTATTTGCTGTTACTCTCTGTTCTGCTGCTCTTTCTCGCTCCATTTTACCCTGTATTCCAGGGCACACCACCTACACAGGATACGGACCAAAAGAGCACACGGCAAAGGACGACTTGAACGTCGGCTAGAAGGTCTAGATTACGACGTAGAAGTGAGCAGAGAGTTGCCTTTGGTAAAGACCAGCGCTTGACCAAAAACAGTGAGCAAATCCCCATTCGCCTGTGCTTCTGCGTAAGGAACATGAGCAGTCTGGGGACGAATCTCACAGCTACGTTGTAAGACGTATGTAGTTTCGGTGTTGCCGGCTCCGGTATTATAACAATAGGGTGATATGGTATGCCGTTAGCCGTCGCCACGAGGCCCCCTTTCGTAGCCGTCGGACCTGCCTATGGAGCTCTCCAAAAACGAGAGAATGCCTTCATCGTTTATAATGCATCGTGACGTGAGGCATAACTCACATACAGGGAAGCAGGCGCACAACAAGCCGAACATCCGCTCGTAACGGTTGCGGAGACCGAACCGCATCGAGGTTGATGGACCGATCCGAGTCGGAGTTGTGCTGCTTAGTACATAACTAACAACTAGAATCTTTACCGGTGTCCCTAAAACCGACCGGTGATTCCCAGACAGAAAAAGTAGCAACGGAATTCCCGTTTTTCGGTGTGTCATGCGTCGAAGGATAACAATACAGCTAAAATGCTACTACCGTGATATGAGAATGCTCAGCATTGGGCAGGCCGGTTAAAAACGCGTAATTTTCAACGTCGACAGAGACGTGTCCGATGTAGGTACGAACTTACCGATAACAATAAACTGCAAAGGAGCTGTGATAGCAGTATCGTATGAGTAAAATGCAGTTGACCTTTGAAATGAATGTAGCTATAGTTCACCTCCGATTCAGGATGGAGTTGACGAGGAAAAAGCTTGTATACCGATAAGAATTACGCTGTGATCGATATATATCGGGGTCATTAGCAGTAGCTGATTTTTCCTGACAGCAATCGCGACACAATATCCCATTCATTGAAACTCTATAGCGGTCTCCTATCGGACTGCAACTCCTGAGCGATAGACGAGACTAGCAAGGATCCTGATTACTCAAGTTGATGTCTCTGGCTGCTGTTCGAACTGCTGCAGCGTCCTATGACCGGTGGCGATTTGTGCAAGCAATTGTGCGCAGGCAAACTCAAGATGACAACGAGCTGCGAAGCGAACACCCTGGGCTTTGAGAACCTTTTGAGGTAAAAGGTAGAGTCTTGGCAAGCACAGTTACCTTAGGGCTCATGGGGACGCCAAGATTTGCTGCGTTGGCTCAGGTCCAAGCAGTTCCATGCTATTCGTACGATACGTCTAAATTCTTTGTGTCAGAGTACAACTTCGCAAAAGGGCATTCGTAGCGTGAATTGTCTTTAGGGTACGTCGACTAGAAACTGTTCGGATTCTAAAGGCTTGTCTAGATAGCAAAACTCACCCTTGACGGGGTGGCATGAGTGCCTGATGCCGTCTGGCTGCCGTTGGTGAGTCCACTGGCGGTTGCCGTTTGGCTACCGGATTCTGTGACCGCACCGGCTACAGTGACAGCACCCGTTTGTGCGAATCCTCCCTGGCCCGGTTGGCTAGCATCTATGTCGTCTGTATTTCTGATCACGATGCAGTTCCTTCCCTCTGCATCGCCATCTATTCACGAGTACGAGTACGAAAACGAGAAAAATAGTCAGACTCAAGACGTTCGAGTAGGTTGGTCATACTTTGCATAATGGATGCGAAATTAGAACACGCCATTGGGTATAACGGGCAGATTTTTGAGGCAAAATCCTACGGCGCCGTTACAGGCCGAAAACGGCTATAGCAGCCAAGCACGTTAATGTCGTATTACGAGAAGCGATTACGAGAGATGAGCGTTCACATTCATATAGTATTAGTCGAACGTTTGTCTACGGTAATAACATGAAGCGAAAGAAGTGCTAGACGTTATGGGACTTCCACGCATAAAGTCAAGTTCTTGTGAGGTGTGTAAGCTGGTTTAGAAGACGATCTCGGGACTATCGTCGCTAGAACTGCAGTGCGGCACGTCAGGCGAGGTGTTTTCCGGTTGCTTTTTTTGCGGGGATGGGTTTCCTTGTGGCTTCTTCGTTGGATGTTCTTGACTGCCCTGGCCTCCCCTATTAAATCGGACTCCGGCAGAACGCTATAGAGAGAGTCCGAACCTAGCAAGGGAAGTGTGGCTGTTAAAAAGAGGCCGTTTTCCCGCTTGGCGAACTCAGTAGTTCGCGAGGAGTTTATAGTTAGGAGTCGGAGGCTCGTCGTTGGGTCCCCCTGTTTCCATTAGTCCTCTCCGTTTCTAGCTTTACCGTGCTTGGTAGTGCAGCTAGCGCCCTGGCTATTCAAGAATTCGCCCTAAGTTACCGCCGTCGACAAGTGAACGAATTTTGTAGTGTAGCAAGCGCAACGACATGAGCACCCTGTGGTAACAAGCACTTCTCAAAATACAGTCCAAGGCTGTACGAGGGTGGGATGCCCCGCCGCAGTAACTTGTAGCCCAGTAGTGTCCCAGGGGTGAGGTACTGATGGCTTGACCCAACAAACCGGTGTGATCCCCACGCCACACAATTATGTGTCCTAGAAATACAGACGAAGTGTCCAGGGCAGCAGATTACAGTGCCAGTCTCATCCAGATATCTAACACCGATGCGTAGCTCATCTAGAGTTTAGCGTTAATAGGAATACATCTGTTTGGCACATTATGCGTTTACAACTCATATAAAAAGGCATATTTGTGAAATTCTATGGACAAATATCCGTGTAGAATACACAAGCGCTAATCGACAATGAGGTCACATAGACAGTCTCATGTGTTACGAGAATCAATGTCATTTTTCATGTTCCAATTGCACTTGCTTGATACAAGTCGAATAGGCTTTCGCCAGCGTATTCACATGGTACCTTATAGGGGATCAGGTGAACTTCAAAAAAAAAAGTACAAAGAATGCCTATAGCTCAAGACTGAGCAGTTGTTACACACCTGCTGAAGGTGTCTGCTGTTCAACAATCGATGCTGTGTCACTGAGTGATTCGCTCACAGCAATGGGCGCATGGAGATTTTCGCGTTCGGGATCCCCATATTTTATGATCTTTTCAGGCGGCACTGAAGAAGATCGCCGGGAGCCTCCTTGCTGGGGTTGTTGTTGTTGCTGCTGCTGTTGTTGGCGCTGCTGCTGTTCAAGGTGATAGTCCGTGCTGTGGATATTAATATTACCTTGGTTATCTTGGGGGGTTGACACGCTCTCCTCGCCGGCCTCATCAATGGGCTTGTCAGCCAGGGTGTCAGCCATCCGCCGCTTGGAGGGCGAGTCACCTTCTTCCAACCTTCTGTGGCTCAACCGCCAATGGGATTGTCCTGCAATAGAGTTGTTTTCAAAGTTAGCATAACGACAGGATTGAATTGCAGAACAATTTTTAATGAGGGCGTTTCCCCAGTTAAACCAACGAAAGGCCGAGATAATTAGCCTGAATTTTTCGCCTGTTGCCAGGAAACATCAGTACGTGCCCCTGCAGCAGCCAGGCCTACACGCAGTTATTTTCACCGCTTCCACCTGTGATTTCTTGCGCGCAGTTTTATCATCGTAAATGTGTACGATGATACACGTTTACGAACTTAAATAAGTCTTTATTCAGCTTTACATAAAAAAACGGGTGAAAAACATCGGCCGCCAATGTTTCTTTTGTTTATGCTTACAAATGATTAAGTACTTTTGAAGTATCATTTTTATCACTACACGACTACTACTACTACTACTACTAGGTAAAAGGCCAGCGGGCGCGAAGGCCCTCGCGATTTCGTTCGCACAGCAGGAATGTCATCATCACAGGTCATTTGCTTGTGAGACGCTACCAGGAGTAATGGAAGGGAAAAAGGCGACAACATCGAGACAAGTAGTAGCATTCTCCATGACTTCCTTGGTCACGAGTGGGGCAGCTCCCCCTGCTCAGTCAAAGGTCAGTCGTAGTCTATGTACAGCTACACATCAGTGCCTAGCGTACGTAAATGATGATGCTAAACCGATGCACACCTGTTGATTGTATGGCTACTTAATGGTCACGTCAATACAGCAAAGCCATAGGACACAGTCAACTGCATAAACAATCGTCGAAATAGCCGTCGTCGCCCAGCTCATGGGGCGAGTGGCTTCAGAGTAGGGTTTTTCGTCGTTGTTTGCTTACAGACAAGGTAGATGTAATCGACAAAAATGCCTGAGGGCACTTAGATTGCTATCATTTACATAGTCGCGGCACGTTGCCAGTGAAAGGAAGGAGAATGAATCGCTAGGAGGCAAATGTGGGTGCGGCGGAAAGGATGCGCATCTTCCGCCACGATAGCATTGCGGAAGTTTGTTGATTAATGATATAGACTTGGCATACCATTAATATGATAACAATAACACTTGGTGTATAGCGGGGAACAGATACGAACGAAATGATCATTCTTCAGGGTAATTAGGCATGCAACTTAACTCATTCGCAAAACTAAGTTAAAACGTAATCACGCAGAAACTTCCTTAGGGGCAATTGCTGTGAATTTTTCTACACAGTTTTCGCTATGACTGTGCCCCAGAAGAAAGCATACCATATACATTTTTCAACACAGGAAACCTGAGTTTTTAAAGGACAGCTTCTCTGATACACGGTCGATCTTCGTTTAGTGCGGGCGCAGCTAAAGCGAACATCTAAGCGCTAACTTAAGTACTAGTTACCTAAGATGAATCCTATTAAGTCACCGGTTAGGCTTAAGCTTTCCATCTACTACCGCTAAATCCTCTGCGTTGGATAATGATGATTGATTTCTCATGTTATCGGTCATGTGAACTCGTTCGAACTCGAATGTACGCACCGGTGGAGCCAAGTGTGACGGCGGCAGTGTGAGTCATCGTGATCTTAGAAGTGCTCCCGATGATGTCGCTGGCGGAGGCAGTCGAGCCCCGGTGCATGTCGTGGCCCCCGGACCCGCCCGCCATGTTGGTGTCGCCCCCGCACTCACTGTTCATGCTGGCCGAGCTCACTCGACGAGAGTAGTCATAGTCAACCACGAGCATGCCGGCTAACCCCATGGTTATGTCCTGTTCGGTGGACCCTGGCACACCGGCGTGGTGCGTTCCCTCGCCGAGTAGGCCGCCGGCGTCATCGTTATTTTGTAGCTCAGGTTGGTAATGCACCTGCGAGATATGACAATCGGGTATTCGCCATTAGCGCCGGACACACGAGCATAGTAGAGAGAGAAAAACAGTTATTAGTCAATGTCAGTCGACCATCGAAAGGAAATGTAATGTCGCGCATGCAGTTCTGTCGGTGATTGCCATAACCTTAGCTTTCCGCCCCCATTTCTGTTCCCTTCAAGCCCTCGGAACTAGTTGCGGAAAGCAGCCGGCGAGGCCACATGTTCCACTAGTTTCTTCGCATAACGCCCAAGGCAATGGTGGGGCGATCGATAGGGAAGCAGCCAAAGGACCAACACTGCTCCAAGCGTTGCTTCCTTGGCCTGGCGCTCGCCGATGAACGCCAAGTTCTCCGGATCCCTTCTCGAGTTCGCTCATACCGACAGAGGCCCTTTTCGTCGCTTACGTTCTGCGCTTCGCAAGACAACTGCGGATAGGGCAGGGCTGATGTTTGGTGAGCTAATTAAAAAAAAGTACTACTACATGCATACACTGTACCTCTCCGCATACATAGACTCGTACGCTTACACCCAGAAACACATACACAGAAAGGAAAACCATGGCATCGAGTCACAGCGTTGAGGCGTTGAGAGTGTTTCGCGAAATCGTCGATGAGTAGCAACCCAGACAAACGACGGGTGGGCTCCCCGTATTTCGGTGACTACAATACGAAAGGCCGCAGGCAACAATGATAATGCGAAATTGTGGTCTGAGATTGAAATTCATGATAATAATTGTAATAGTAAATAGAGAGCTTTCGAATGCGCGGATCCACTCTTACCTTTTTGAGTGCTTCAAGCACTTTGACGCCGTCGGTGAACACTCGGTACGTGAGCAAGAACGTATTGAGGAAGTCAATCGATAGGAAACGCAGGTCGGTGAGTCTCTCAAACAGCCGTTCTGGACTGGCGTATCTGATCTGAGGGAGCTTGCAGGAGTTCAGGGTTCGACTGAAGCGGATGTCTACATCGTCCTTGAACAGGCGGGGGTCGTTCCTTATCGAGTGAGGCATCGTGATCGAGGACGCGTCGCTCAGGGTTCCGTGGAACAGATCGTTAAAGTGCACGTTGTCGATGCACTGAAATATTTATGGAAAAGCCGCCAACAGAGATGATAAACGCGAAGCGAACAGAGAAAATGATAGCAACATGTGAGCGATTAACAAAAACAAGCACATTAGCGAAACGCAAAACTTAGTTGATGTAATTCCGGCAAGCCTCGCGCCAATCGGATGAGCGTCGCGGATGACCTCTTTTTTCCTCTCATTTGGTCCAAGATGGGCCCAATGCCTAAATGCATTCGAAATGTTCTCGCTCTCCAATTTGTCCGCCAAGAATCATTTAGAAACGCAATGCCGAAGATGAATTGACAGTGGTAGAACGAGCGAAGGTATCCTGCCCCCCAAAGGACAACCGCTGTCTGAGTGCATCTGCTCGTGTAATGGGACGAACAGAAGTTGCTGAGGAATCTCAACCTAGACAATGTAATGATATGAGCACCGCCACCCAGAAGCTGTACAAAGTTTCGCAGTTTATCCAGCTTGCCTTTTGCTCCGGGCTACATTTGCCATCTATTGGGACCACCCGTGTCAGGGATCCAGCGGCAAGAAGTTCCAACTGCTTGCTGCCGCAGCCCGCCGTCGTTGTTTGCTCGCAATATATTAGTTGATAGGTTTCAGTAGAAGGGAATTCAAAAAGAAGTAGGAAGAACACGAGACAAGATAATACAGTATAATGAAGACGTGGAGGCCATGCCGAGCAGCGGTCAGGCAATCTGGCTGTAATGGCGGTCGAGACCACGGGCCTCCGCAGGCCGCCGTAGCCTACTGTGTTCAGATGCTGCTACTGATATCACCACTACTCAAGCCACGAATTAAGGCCAATCCTAGCTTTCATTCTCAGACACTTAATGGTAACAAACCGGTACTTCCTTATGCATCAGGGCACAAGGACTTTACACGCTCCACCGTCAAATTGGTTCGGTGTTTGCAGGTATCGTTCGGCCTTTTTTGCGCACGACATCCCTCACAGCACTCACACAGCTGTAAACACTTATACAAAGCTTCCTTTTTTCGAAAGAAGAAAATCACGTCTCTTTTTCCTACAGACTATTGTCGTCCTCATATCTTATCGCCCGATTTATTTCAGTTATGGCGCTCTTGCTTACAGGGTAGTAACACAATGCATCGTCGAGACACTAATAAAGAAAGTTCACCCTTGCCCGCCTTTTGTCTACAAATGAACGTCAGCAAACATTTAATATTGCCTTCGCATTGATTTGTAAGGCGGATCCCAGAAAAATGAACGTGCAATTGCGCGAATCAAACCAGTGCACCTGCGTGTCTATTCCGGTCGCAAAGTGCACACACGTAAGTGCAGCAAGTTACCAAACTGTGTCAAACTCCTGTCAGCCTGGATGGCATGTGGGCGCTTTACAAAGGATGCATTTCCACATTCCACTATGCATATAGAGATGAAAGAGATTTTATCGAACCACAGGTAATATTTACCAATACCAAGTTGCATGTGATTTTTCTTGAGAATTTCGCAGTAACAAGATTATGATTCGTACAATAGACAAAGGCTCTGGAAATCTCCTCTCTAAATGACTCGTCCCGACAAAGCAGCTCATTAGGCCTGCCGGAAGTTATTCGGCATTTATTTACGCAATGGAGTAACTACAAATGTTCCGATTTTCCTTTTCGCTTATGGTTTTTGAACTCTTACATGGTGATATTTAATAGTCGCATGATAATAAAAATTTCATCTTTGGGACAGACCAAGATGTGGAAGAATCGAACTGAACACGATGGAAGTCATGTTCGGGTCATGCACGACGCATGACGGTACGTTAGCGCTTGAGAGTGATTCTACGAAAGCCTATAAGTCAGATGTCGCTTGCAGCATGTCGTGCAAAGTTCGAGATAGCGTTATGGAGATGGTCGCGACAACGATGGCCCGCTGTGGATGTGTGCTGGATGTTAGGTTAGGGGGACAAAACGTTACGAAGGATTGGGGGAAGAAGTTTTTGTGCTGCTTTTGTGAAAGACGATCGCTCTGCTCGGTTGCTGCTCTTGCTACTGGAGTCGTTGCCTCTATTACGGCTGAGCTAGCGCAGAGGTCGCTTTAGCTTGGACGAAGCCAGAAATCTGAGCCTTGATTGCAGCCCACGGGCGGCCAGGTCCGCTAGGGGTCGGTGTGCAGTAGCTGCAGGTAAGCCCGCCATTGGCTGGACCAAAGCTCTGGGCCCTCCATCGTACGGCACGATGGCGAAATACGGGAAATATGGATTCACGCGAATATGAATTTAACAGAGCCGACATGGAAGGCGAAACCAGGCGACATCGAGGGGTTATCTACCTAAATTATCGAGCGTTAGCGTTGTCAAAACTGCACTCAACCTGACGTAGATGTTCTAATGAGGCAAACTCAAACGTCTCCAAACACAGCGGGGATACAAGCTTTGCATTTCTAGCAATGAACTTTTCAAACTCAGTAGATTTGATTATATGTTGGCTCATTTACGGAAATGGAAGAAGTCATCTTCATAGAAAATTCGCATGTGTCTTTTACGCTCATCATGGGCTCATTAAACTGGCTTTGAGAATCCAATGAAGGGTGGAACTTAAGGATGGGAGTCCGAATTTAAGCATCGCAATGTACATGGCAAGGGCTGTGTGTCTTTTTATCTAGAAATATTTTTAGAATATTGGGAAAAAGCTAATAAGGTCATAAAAGTGGTTCCATCAGGTCACAAATGGTCAGTATTTTACGTAGAACATCTAGGTCACCAGAGTGGAAAAATTCACTTTTACTTTTTAGCATCGCAGGGTGTATTTGAGTGGACAGAAGCAGTGTATTTATTTGGCAGGCACCTACTTCTGTTAAATCAAAATGTAATAAAAAATCATAGTGCCAAATTGTATACGGAATGTGCCTACTACGAAGTCATGTATGCAGGAAACGACACGCATAAGGCGGACAGGTAATATCGACTGATGAATTAGGGTAGATCGTCCTATTAACTTACAGGGCAAAATATGAAAGCGAAAGCTATAAACACTACCTTCAAGAGGAATGGAAGGGACCTGATCTGAGCGCACGTACCTGGGAGATGTCCGAGGTCCAAGCGGCCTTCTCCTGCATGGTTGGTGCCACCAGATGGATTGTAATTGGAGGGCCTGTCTTGAAATCGACGATTATTTTGAAGTCTAAACCTCCGTAGTCTTTTTCCTGGCCGTTAGACGATGCCTGGTTGGTTTGGTTCAAATTTAGTTGGCTGTCTAAATTGCTCATTGATGAGCAGATGGACCCTGCAAGTAAATTTGACACCATTAATGGTAAGTGGAGATCCTTGGTGATGCTCCTACCGCTATCTGAAATGGATGACCCTGATGAAGTAGCGGGAGAGTCTATTCGACAGTTACGTATTTCGACTGACGCTGCTGCTTAGTTCAATTCTGATTTAGCCACTACGCAACTGATTATGTTAAGGTCAATTTAAAACTGGCGCCTAAATGGTGCTGTTTTGTGTCCTTAAGTTACCTCAATCTACTTCGCTCTATCTTCTGTCGCCGAACGTCACAGTCTATCTGATATAATGGGTTTACAATTCATGCGAAATTTGTCCACGCTTGTTAAATCTGTTCTCCTTAGATAAATAAAATTGTCAAAATAACTATCGAAATGTGTAAGCCACAAATAATTTATGACAAGTCGCCAGTAAGTGTGCAGCGTGAACCTAACACGCCCTCGTTGATATGCATCTAATTCATAGATCTACAATTGAGGGTATTCCCCGTATTTGCGGGTATCTATCGGGACCACAGGTTACGGCCACGGGTATTGTAGGTTAAGTTTCCAAATTGCTACAGTTCAGACAAAAATATTTTCGATGAAATAGAAAACGCTGATCAGTGAAACGCGTCTAGGGGTTTTTAAATTCCGTCATTACGTGAGGAATCTTTCGCTGCTAGTTCGACGCTTGGGTCGTATATGGCCTACCTCGGTTTTTCCTTTGCCCCAGATTGGCCCACAGTTATAGCTGCGACAATCCTTTTCTTGAAAAGTGAGATCGGAATAGACCGTTGGAAGATGGAGAGAGATAATTCGTTCGATCAAGAATCAATTTTAAGGGATTTTACTACTATGGCCTAGCTCTTTTTTCAAGTCCGCCTTCAGCTTAACCGTTTTCAAGGGGGGCGACAAGAAGGAAAACGATATATGGATTCTCTGAGAAGGAAGATGAAGAAGTGGAAGAAAGCGGATAATCGCCGTCCCAGTTTTGAATGAAGAGAAATATTCGACTGTCCGGGCTGACAATTCAACAGCAATACAATTTGAGGTTTGTTCCTCCTGCTTCATTGATCACCTTTCTAATGGTAACACTGCTCTTTGGCAAAAGAATTTCAGTCTATGTAGGCCCTCGTGTATTGTATAGCGACCACATACTCTCCTCTAGACTCTCAAATTTGTCCTTTATTGACTGTTATGTTAGTGTTCTAGCTCTTACTGCATAACTGTAATGTATCCTTTATGATACATTTTTCCTAGTAGAGGTATGAGATAAACGGTGTTCATGTTGAGGTTTCTGCTAATCACATGTATGTTTACAATTTCCTAAATGACGTGTACTTATATTGTACAACCACTTCTCATATATTTATATATCATCATCTTTAACAGGGTTGTCTGTGTACTGTCGAAACGAATTTGCTTCGTCGTCCCGTTAAATGCCAACATGTTACAACAAAGGTTCTTCCTATTTAATTAGAATCGTTTTAATCACCGAGCTTAGTGCTATTATATATTCCTAGTATTTATTATATGTTCCTCGCGCAGTTACAGCAGTTATCACCACCACGCACCTTCTCCATCGTCGATCATAAACTGAAACTGCTCATTCGGATCCTCAATGAGCGTCGCGTCTGCCAAGGGTATTTTGCCTATGCCTGAAAATAAATTACATGCAGCAAATTAGGAACGAACTTTATAATGTGATACACACACCCCATGCGTTGTGCTACAATAAACGCCATTGATGAGTCCATAATTGGCTCATTATCAGTTTAATTGCTTGTCGGTCCGCATAGAGCATACTTCAGTGATCGTAATAATTCTGTACATATCCATTCCTAGTCTATTACAGTGCACGTTTGTTTGCGGTCCTGTGGGTTCATTAATCTTGAAACCCTCGTTTATTGGATTTCTAGTTGTGGCGTGTCGTCGCCTCATCATTACGGAAGATGCTACGGGCGCGGAGTATAAGGCTAAAAGCCTATTCCATGTTGGCAGTTTGGCAGGAACAAGGAATTACCAAGTAGGGTGGTGTTCACGATGGCGGCAGCTGTGACGCTACCTAAACTTATTTGCCAAAGTGGCTTAATGGAACCCTTCCGCAATAACAACACTAGAACGCCAGCAGACGGCCCGCAATTCCACGAAGACGCCAAACAAAAGGGGAACACTTTACGTCCCAGAGGGAGTTCCCTCCGACCCGAAGTATTTGAGCTATACTTTTCTATAGGGACAATAACATGGTACGCGTTTTTTAAAGTTTCCGATTTGCTTTTGCCGGTTTTTAGATCCATCAAGACGATGCTGTCAGTCACAACAAACGAAATGTCGCTTCTTAGGGAGACTAATGGGCTTGCATACATGTGCTCGTGCTTATAGAGGTTTGCGAATCCAATTGAGACCCCATTACCAGCCGTCAGAGACAACCATATCGACTTTCCTGCTTTCTTTGTAGTTGCATAGCGTTATACTTTCACGACCTCCATTATCGGCTTTCGATTGCGATGACTTTAGTACCACCAAAAAGCGCTGGAGGAACTTCTTCTGCGAACTGCAGCGTGACCAATGGCGGCCTCGGGTATCCTATCGCGCATCCTCAAAGGAGCAAAGTTGGAAACGTGGTCTAAAAGAAGTCACGGTGGCACTAGATGCTGCGGCAAGAATGCGGCGAAAAAATAATGGAGGCATATTTGAGAATTGCCTCTTGGTCCGGTTTCCCCTGTGTGAAGCATCAAAAAGTCATCTACAGGTTTCCCAACTCCAGAATTGAGGGGTGTAGGGGAAGACCCGACACTGTTGGATTGTTGTACAGAGAGGGAGCAAATAGGTACAAGAAAACAGGGGTCTAACAGGCGAGCTATAATTGACGATCGGCATTGGGTATACAGAGCCCGATCGTATTATAGAGCATTGGCAGTCGCGAAAGCATAGAGGACTGCCAGCATTCATCATACGTCGTCATTCTGGCTGGCCGCTGAAATCGAAAGGCTTCTGTCAGAAGGTGCAAAAGGAGACCTACTGAAGTTGTCTAATAGGGGAATGGCACAAAAAGGAATATTGTTAGACATTGGCCTTTACTGTTTTCACTACTTGCCCCACCCCAGCGCCAGCCTGTATTGAGCGATGGCTATGCCGACCACGTCAGTTATCCTTCTCACATTGAAAAGCTCATGACCTCACCTTTTTGGCTTTTGTGCAAACCAGTATTTCGAATACATGGACACGTCATTTAATAGAGCAGCTTTGTATATATTTAACTGTGTTACACGAGCAAGAATATAAAAAAATATTAGTGTCCGTCATTTTATGACAAGATTGTCCAAAATAGCGGTAACGAAAACACATGAGATGAGGAACACATGGATTAACTTATCGCGAGTCGCGGTATGTTCATGGCATAATGAACTCATAGCCTTTCTCTCTTCAAACATGCTTAGCATTTACAAGTGGCATATACAAAATTGGCAACATCATTACTCTAATCGAGCACTATGTACCGAAGAAGCCGATTGCAAAAATCTCCCATTTTACATTCAATATTCACTCGGAAGGAATATCCCGAAGGAGACCCGATTAGAAGCTGAATCCCGCCAAAATGCAACTTATTCAAGGGTCTACTGAAATGACAACCAGTTCCCTGTCTCTTCAGAGAATGGCTTTACACCTTAATAATGACTGTGAACGTTAAAGTTGCGAAAATCATTCCATAATACCGAGCTGGGGGCTTATCTGCTCTCTACAGGCGCAAAAGATCACTCGTCGCGCTATTGATAATAATAATAATAAAAGCCTGCCTTAAAATTTGTTTGGGTAAAATGTGTTCTTATCTAAGTTATTTAATTTCTTCGACAGAGTGTACCATAACAACTCGACGCACATCTGTATGCGATTTTACTTAAAATGTCGAATGACACTTGAGCCGCTTAACAGACCCAGGGTGCTACGAAATTCATTTTCTTTTTCCGTGTAGAGTGGCAGCTGTCCTTATGAATACTCTATGACAGCCTTTGGTCTGTATTTCAGATTGCGTGGATCGGTTACTTTATGATCTTCTCATAATAACGGGACAACATTTTAGAACTACTACCACTGTTTCCGATGGGAGTAGAGCGAAATATGCCGCAAAGGAGCAAGTTTTCAAAAACGCTTAATTCTTTGTTATTTGCCTTCTTGAGCCCACTCTATGATGGCGCCTTCCTTACGTCGGAACGCCCAGTGAGATCCGATCCCATCCATTCTGTAGAAAAGGCGTCCAGAACAAAAGTATGGACTCTTCCTTACCTAATTGAAAGATTCAGGGAAAGCTTTATGAATTGCTTTGGAGGATGACTCGCTGAACAGTAGCAAACATTAAAATCACGCTGGGTTTGAATAAGGTCATCCTAAAATCAGATTTTCGATGTTCTACTCTCATCAGCAGAAAAACGTCGTAGAAATCCGCAGAAAACAAAACGATTGCGCAAGCTGCTGCACAATTAAACGGTCACTACACACCGTGTGGCCATCTAGCGCATGTCTGCTGCTGCTGCTGCTTGACAACGAATAATTCACCTGGCAACCTTGTGTGTGGGTAGTTCGGAAAGTAACGCAGTTCTCATTTGTTACCTTCTATGAGGTGTAGCTTGCCGGCGGATGTCCTGTTGCATAGCAGCATGTGATTGGTAAAAAGGTAACACTGGCGGACCTGATCGCTTCCCTTCGAGACGATGCGAGCGCGCCGCGACTTGTCCACTGCCGCCGCCTGAATCACATTTCCCTGGCGAATAAACACCTGAAATTTTGCGAATAATTATCTGCGATTACGACGACTGTTACACTCAACAGCTGATATCGCAGAATGAATCTTCTTTAATCGTCATTCTTAATCAAACCGTAGCGGCGGCGGTTACTTCGTTTACAGCAAACGAGAAAAACGCTTCTCACTAATGCCAGCTACTACTACACCTACGAGATAATGGTGTGACAATGTAACGAGGAGAAGCATGTCGCGTTCTCTCCTCTCCGTTCAAATGCAAGCGCAACCTAGTAGGCAGAAACAAGAAAAACGAAACTTTCAAAAACGGTAATGACATGGCAAGGTATATGAACGAGAATAACGAAGAGCGAATTTCCGCCGCAAGGCTGCTCTGTCCAGTATTTCCATGCGATAATATCAGTTTGACGAGGATAAATCACCTCCGGATGGAGACGATCAGTTTTGGCGCGCGCCCGCAATGACGTCCGTAACCCCACGTTAAACTTCCGACGGAAATGCCGTGAATCGGGCTATGGCATCTCCTTCATGTTGCTACTCTTTTACTTAAAACCTGGCTGCTTTAACGACAAGACATACGCTAGCGGATCCCTGGCGCACGACATATTGCCAGGCACAGTCTAGTCAGTCAGCGAAAAGACAGTGCTGAAGACCGCGCTGGCAAAGAAGATCCTGGTAGCGTCTTTCGCATCGCGATAGGTGGCAGATGAGTATATAAAAAACGAGCAGCGAAAAATGCTAGTGTCTATATTATCGACCCGCTGTTGAGTCGTTCTTTCAAGTTGCGGCAGTGTTACTTCAGCTGCTGTCGGTGTTTTCCATGCCCGCCCAGTGTCTGACTATTCTGACCGGCCTTGTTGGCGCTGTCGCCACGTTAGTCGGACACAAGCCTAGCCCTGGTAAAGAACAAAAAGATAACTTGCAAGCAAGGATAAGGATAGTGACAACTACAGTGAGTCCAGAGGATGGAAGGGTAGGGTAGTATGGGAAGGATGGATTGAGAAGGACGACAGTCGTTGTACAGAGCAGGACGGACCCCGACCAAGACATGCGTGCACGCAGGAAGATTGGAACTTTCCTACAAAAGCAAAATATAGCTACTACCCGTGTCGGCGTGATCCTCATCATCTTTATGTCTACTCAACGTGCAGAAATCAGCACGAGAGACATGAAATGACTCAACGTATCAGATATGTCGTAAGGCTGAGACCACAGCCCGAAGCGATAGGAGACGCGAGCGGAAAAAAGACATGCCACAATGCTCATTACACGATTTTAGACATGAATACTGCCTCTCACGTCTATTTATGTCGACGCAAAAAATAAACCTCTCTATATTACTTCGCCTTTGAATATTGAATACTTAGTAGCAGTAGCCGACACTGTCAGAACACGTATTCGCGAGTCTCACTGTTTTATCCGAAAACTTTGATTAAATCTTAAATGACTGCCACCGCTGTCTGCTCATGGGCATGAGTCTATATTATGATGATGTACCTTTGATTTAAAACCAATATGAAACGGGATCTGACAACAAAGGATCTAATACTTACCTGGTTAACGTCGAGGAGGATATCACACCCTCCAATGATCATGCGTTCGATAGCGAGATTCTTTCGGATGTTCTCTGTCTCACTTACTTCGTCGTGCATTTGCTGATATTATCCGGAACATCCGCAGTAACAAGAAATCACAGAGAGACAATTAAACTCACAATTTTGCTAGCCACCTTCCGGCATATATCTAACACTACGTGTAACATCTTTTACATTGAAACCGCTAGTTTTCGTGCCCAAGTGAAGGACAGTATGTCCTTCACTTGGGTCTGTCTGTTTCTAAGCCTCACTGACCTTGATTACGCCGAGAATCTGGCGTATACGACAGATACAGGGTACAATCCCACTTCTCGTAAACTCAGTGTTTGTTTTTGTGACGCATGTTCATATGATGCCTTTATTTTCTATAATGGTCGCACTGTTTAAAAAATAAATCATTCTCTTTTTCTTTCGTTTTGGCCGAGCGTACTCATCGAAAAAAATGACCGAGCTGGCTGGTTATTTTCTTTCTTTCGGCTCTTCGTTTATTTTCTTTAGCTATCTCACTTAACGTGAACGTTTAACCGCTTTTTGGCCGCCGGTCCTTCACTTGCTATTTTAAGCTGGGAGGCCCTGATGGTCGGAATTGGTAGCGGCGGAAAAATTAAGGGCCACTAGACAGGGGGCTTGCGCAGGGACAATGATTGCCCGGTTTGGTACCGTTACCACGGCAAAGATCGAGCTGAGGTAAAGAAAGCTGAAATGCGTCGTTGAATACCACTGGCGTTACCACAATAGTATTGCAGAAGCGCGAGGGCTGACCGTGGGGTAGTTTTGGGTGTGGTGGTCGTCGGGGCAGATGACGGGGCTTCCGGCCTCTCTGACCGCGGTGATTAACGCCTTCGCGGCCGTCCGTTCAGCCTGAGGCCGTTCGCGTCCCTCACGCTCGCTGCTCGACTGCCGCCCGCCAAGGAAACCAACGTCGTTAGGAAGGAAAACTTTCAAAATCTCTCGTTCCCGCTTTTCTTCTTCCTATGTTCCTCATTCAGGCTGTCTGTCAACCAAGCCACTGAGCCACCGGCTGAGACAGCAGCCAAAGGGACCGACTAACGGGGGGGACCAACCGGATGAGCAGCAAAGGGATCCGGGGCTTCCGGAGGTTTCATAGTAGGATCCGGATCAAGCGTAGGGAGCCAGTGTGAGAGAAGCTTTGCGTCTCTGCGCTTGCTTCCCTCACTCGGGTAAAGATAAACGAACAGAGCCACAACAGACATACCACCAACTAGCATACGCACACATCCAAGGGTGCGGCTAAATGCGGTGAAGGCGAGAGGAAGAGAAAGCCTAACAAAGTTGTCCGTTGACCACAGATAGCAATGCGGCTTCCCCAGTGAAATGCAGGGACGTCTACAATGCGCAGATCTGCTATCGTTTAGCTATACATACGCAGGCATGCTCACATGAGTGGCTCGTGAAAAAGCGTATTTTTCAACATAGTGAAATAGAGGGACAATTCCACTCCGTTACAGTCGCCGTCTTATCCCGTATTATTCTACGCACTGTTTAGCGTGTGGGCCGTCGTTACCTACTAGTGTGAGGCTATCTGTGACAGGAAAAGCAACTTCCCGGCATTAGCAGATACACTCATATATACATACAAGCTCCGAGCGTTCGCGGCGATTCGCATTACGATTAGCACCCATAATTCTTGGAGTAGAATTATGATTGCTAGGGGAACTCGCGTTAGGGCAGTGCAAAGTTCGTCCGAGTGGAGGAGTCTAGCCGAACGAGCTCATATTTATATTTCCTACAATTTTACAAGGAACATTAGTTACATAGTTTTGTGTAGTTAAATGAGTGAAGTGACTAGTTGAATGAATGGCTCAATGTCAGAAACAGGGATAAAGCTTAGGGCAAGAAGAGCAAAGAATTCACACGTACATTCCCGTTGAGCTTATTCCATCAGTGTCATCATCAACATCGCACTCGGCGTAGACAAACAACGGCCGTAGAACGGTCGCGTTCGCTGCTTGTCATTCATTCATTCATTATTGTTCATTCACTGCGGCGACTTGTCGTCGTCCGCAGTGGCATTCCTCTCTACATTGCATCGCGTTACGAACGGACTAGCGCATCACGGTCACGGTTCGGTTTAGTTCGGCACCAGCTACAGAAGTAGTAGCACTAGTGGTCCGTTCTGGCTGTTTTCGTTCCTCCCTTGGCTCGTTTCGTACTGCTGCCCATTAATGAGCCTCCTCTAATTGCACTCATTGCGCGCTTTCTTCTTGCAACAGTGAGACAGTGGAGATAAAATAGCACGAATGAAAGGGAGGCAGAAAACGAATAATAAAGAGAGGCGGGAAGAGAGAGTTGGTCGGAGTAGTACTAGATAGAGCACACAAACTAGATAGAGTACACAAACTGTGAAGCCTTCTAAGTCTGGTGGATTGTTGCCCTATTTAAAAGCTTCAACAGGCCGTGGAAGAAAGCGAAGATTGTTCCACTTAAAACGTGTTTTACTATTATTAAAGATGTTGCAGGCATGCACACGATGAAGATAGAATCACTTTGTCGTGGAATCGGTACCGTGGATACGGTAAGGGGCACATCCTCGCTAATGTTCTTTTATATGGTAATGCAATTCTCGTATGTAAATAGCAATAAACGGTAAGTGTTTAATTATAACATTTTTCCTTTTAGCATATATATATATATATATATATATATATATATAT
>MNPL01000576.1:0-22426 GCA_002081605.1 Tropilaelaps mercedesae
TATATATATATATATATATATATATATATATATATTTCAGTGCACCCTGACCGATATCCTTTAAGCTATAATTTCACAATGAGCATGACGTGCGCTAAGTGTGCAGTATAGTCGACAATATATAAATAAAATTAGTAAAACCAACTGAATATGTTTAGTTGTGGAACCTACATTTAGAGTGTATTCTTCCCAGCAGTGGAATCTTGGCTGTGACGATCTTTTTCATGGCGCTGTTGGTTAGAGCTATCACTTACGTCTCTGTCTACCGACGATTGCTGCCACCCACCTCAGCCAGATACCTCTATCAGGTTACCTCTTGAAAAAGCACAAAGAAAAGCTTCTATTCGTTCAAGCCGCACCAAAGTGCCTGTTGTTAACGCCCCCTACTCTTACTCCTCCCGCTGATGTTGTTGTTCAGATGATCTGTCACCACTTAGACGCACTCTCGAGACGATCCCCTTTTAACGATTCATCGCCGTTCCGTGTCGTCTGTCGTATACGGGTCAGCTCAGCGCGTTCATACTCCACTTTTTGGATAAAAGCCGTCCAGCTGTACCTTAAACGTGCGCAAAGACATACATTCACGACCTTCACCAAAAATACAAAAAAAAGTCGGAAAAAGTTTCGACTCTACGAGTGACCACCACTCCAAGTACGAACACGAAGCAGCCATGAAAAACACCGCGGCTGTGCCATTTGTTCCGTAGATGTTAACAAAAAAGGTATACTGAACAATTTTGCTAGCAGCGCGAGTATCGATATTAAAGGAATTACGTCATAAAAACCATTTCAACTGCTCTGATTGATGGAGTAATTAAAGGGTACAGCTAATAATTGGGCATAAGGCGAAGACAAGTTGTTGTTATTTTATCGCCCCACGCCTGCTTGGCAGTTTGTGTCCATTGAAAAGTTGCTGATTCAGCAGTACCATACGTCGTTGTTATCGTTTTCGGCATATCAGTCACTAACAAAGCGAAAACGCACCTTTCTACTGGATCGCCTTTCATCGTAATTTCCCACACCGGAAAGCACTTGTCGGTATTGTATAATGACCATAAAAAATGTTCTGTATATTTGTTTTGTCACTAAGCGTAGAGCGGCAACTTTGTAAGCTCATTCTAACAGCTGTCCAGTGTCAAGAAAACTTATTTCTGGTGAACATACGTTTGTAAACAGAAAGGAAATGATATACACAGATATTAAAACCGTGAAGCTCGGTGGCTTGGCGCATTCGCGTGCGCGTTGTGACCGATGAAGACACGTTGGTGTACGGGTTCGACCCCGATGTTACACATTTACATTTACGGAGTGCGCCTTACGAAGTAATACAGAAAGCGTTACCGTGGACGTAAAATGTTGACTGACGGTCAGCCCTAAAAAATATTAGACATTAAAGCCGTCTACCTTACCTATTTTTTGTAACCGGTTTTTGCGGTATTAGGTCTCGTCGAAAGCAGCGAGGCAGCCAAATTTAATCCAAAAACAAAGCATTTTTGATGCATCTCACACGATCATCCCTCCCTTGCTATAAACGCGGTGTCGAGGACCGGCTGGCGGCATGGCAACTCTCACGCCAGAGGCACGTTGTTTTCCGCTCGCTATTCGCTGCCAGTTATTTTTGCGTGGCAGTGTAAGCAACGAACGACAGGACTAGCAACGAGTCGCCGTGTTTTTTCTGTGGCTTGCCACAGCAAAGATGGAATGGGACGAACCAAGGCAATGACCGCCGAATGCTGTTCGTCGCGTCTGCGATACGATCCACCGAAGCTCTGCGGCGCGATGGGGAGTAAGAAAGGGCATATCTCGTGACTTTGTAGGAAATCAACGCAATGCTTCGTCGAGCAACTCTCTGGCGGAGATCCTGCTTGAACCTCACGAAGGAGTATACCCCAGAAGAGGACGAAAGCTAGCATTCAGGGGCTCGCAACTTGCCAGACAAGAGCAACTCATAAATTGTGAATGAAAAAGAGAATCTCATTATCTGCTCAAAAAGGGGGGAGCAATAATTGAAAGATGGTTTACTCCACCGAGGTTACAACTAAAAGCAGCGTCTAATCGTAATCTGTCTGGTTGACAGTGAGGGCAACCGGTCTTCAACGAGACAGTTGCACACATCCGCTAAGACAATGTCTTAAGGGCCTTCAAGCTAAAAGCAACTTTTCCCTTCTGGATATTACACGTATTTTGTCGTATGAGTCGCCCAGAAAAATCATCTGAATTGACTGGAATTTATGCACACATAGGTGCGCCAAATATTGCTTAAATGGGGTCTCTATCTCCTAAGCTCTGAAGAAAAAATGCCAAACAGTTTTGGTGCCAGGTAATGCCCCATTGGTTTTACCACTGGTACAGCAAAGAAAGGCGATGGAGCATACATAAAAGATAGCAAGTGAGCTTAAATTGTGAGCTCCAGAATTCACTGAGCATATAACAGACTCTGTATCTACGCAAATTAATTTTGGAACGTTATTACCTTAGCACACTTGACATTATGTTGAAAAGACTCGGCACTGCTATGTGCCTTGTCAGATCAGTTCATCCGACTTTCGCAGTAGTGTGATGCAAATAACGGGTGAACCCAGGTAATCGTACTCCAAAAAGAGCAAGCGACGTCAATAGTACGAAGTGTAAATATGAATCATTTCAGTTGATCTATTTTTTAAAAATGCACTCACAAGCAAGCTGTAAAGCTTCCGTTTTTAGTCGTGTGGGCCCCTCTGATGACACATACCTTTTTTATGCTGAATTTTTGTATACGTAGGGCACTCAAAGTAATGCAAGAGCAGTCGCAAAGTGAACACGAGGGAAGTACTTGAAAAAGATCAGACTGTCTTCAGGGATGCGGTACCAGGACAGTTATCAATTAACGCGACAGACAGAGTTGAACACTCCGGTTGCAGGAGAACGCGTGTGATTCAAGATAGTGATCTAATTTCACTACAAATTTTCTGTGATTATTAAACCTAAAATAAGACAACGACAGAGGATTACGATGACGCCGTAATCGGTCCCGATGATGTTCTCAAAGGATAGCGTTTATAAAGGACATATAAAGTGAATAATATATTCTCGTGACGTTTGCCTAAGGGTGGGGAGAGGGAATCTTAAGTTCACGGCTTCACTATTAAATATTTCATATGTCCATATGCGTGTAAAATTCATAATATTGTTGTGCCATCTAAACACATTAAGTGTGATCTACCGTGCAGCTGCCTAGCTATGAGACAAATTTAAAACCCTATTTGTATATTTGTTGGAGTTAGTGAAGAAGAGGAAGCAAGTAGCAATCACACACAGCCAAGCTTCCGCAAGGACCAGTTCAAAGGAAACAACACAGGTAGATTACAGTCCATGTTTCGATTGCACTATCTACTGCATAAATTAATATTTCCAGGGCGGATCATCAACCAACATTCAATATTCATTAAACACTATCTACTAGCAAAAGACGATTTTATCTTAGCTCGAAGCTCATTTATCGCGTTAGGGAATTCAGAGAGCCAACAAAGGCAAGAATCCGGGCATGTAAGTAAGCAGCGAGTAGAAAGTATGATATTTGAAAAAATGCCTAAATAGTTCTCAGATCAAAGTGATGTAGTTAATCAGGACCGCCAGACGCCATAAGGTACAAATTTTGGCATAGTAACGGAAACTGGTAATAAAAAATGGGTTTTTCAGAAATTCAACCCGCACTTGTGGATGAAACTAGTTATTATACGATTAACATGAGCATTTTGCCAAGAAATTCGACAGTCACAGAACCTGATTTTTAATATAATTATGCTTGCACACCTTCTGATAGCTTCTTTTGCACCATTGGAGGGGTAAATTGAAGGTGACAACTACCGAGTTGGTCAAACCGAAAAGTAAGACGTAAGTGACGGTTAGCTAATTCTACTAATAAGTTTTTACTACACATTTTAGTTGCTAGATGCAGACAATAATTTTTCAACCGAGCTCAAGTATTGCTAAATTTTCGACTTGGATATGTAGACATAGTTTTTTACATTTGGTTCTGGATCGTTCTTTTTACTTTTCAATAATGAGCAACAAAATCTGACACGCCAGTCTCTAGTGTCAGCGTCATTTTACAGTCGTGTCCGGAAAAGGAATGCTTATTGATTTTTTCTGGTTGTGCTTTTTACCTCATCAACACAAGCGATCAAACGGATCAAACGAACGGTCACAACAGAATGCAGTAAAATGAAATGTCAGTTTGGCGCTGCTTGTACCCGCAACTATACCTTTTCGATCGTACTTCAGCATTCATAGCGGTAGGAAACGATAGCGCGATAATCCCCTTGCACATATTGTTTTTTGCCTTGAAGTGAAGATCCATTTCAAAATCATGGACCGAGTCGGTGCTATTATTTATACTGTATATATTCTTATTTTCCGTCTGCTTTCACATAGAGCCATTCAAATAATGAAAAAGTTGCTCCGAAGTATTTACATTTTTTTGCTTGCCTCAAAGGGATAACGCTAGCATGCACTTCTAAGTGCAGGCCCAATTTCCGAGCTAGAACAAGCATTTAGGTCGTAAAGGAACAAATGTTCATGTGCCTTAGTACAGACTGTTACGAAGCTTCCACGTGTGTGCCGTTGGCTATTTTCCCGCAAACAAAAAAAGACAAAATGATCGATAAATAATATGTGACTCACTGTCCTTAATTATAACAGCCTTAACATACAGACCTCACCAATTAACCAAATCCCTATGTGCATTAAAAAGGAATGAAACATACCCTAGTCATAAATGCATATTAACCAAGATTATCGACATTAGATTGTTAGCTCGCAGAGTTAACTCTGAGAGGTTAGACACATGATCGTATGCCCTTCAACTGTTTCGTATGCTTCTTCATGCAGATAACATTTGAAATATAGCATAACTATTTTTTATTTGTTGCTTTTATTGTTCCTGTTGTATGCTCCCTCATTAATTCAGTAATTTGAAACTTGAATATGGGATCTCCCTGAAGATATTTTCAAAGATAACCAAGCGCATTTTTCTAATTCTAACTCATTTATTTTAGAAATATTCCAGTCCAATTTAAGGCACTGTGTTCCATTCCCATAGGTGCTCGTTATACCTTTCACAGTTCGAATAATATGGAAAGCTTTAGACGTATGTTGAATAAGCCGACATTATGGGTAAACACCAACGTTATGTTGAGCAGTTCTAGATGACATATTTTCCTTTGCCTGCATCTGGTATCAAACTGGCTAAAAGCCATGAGAAGATTCCTCATGGTTTCGTTAGATAATGCACAAAAAATTCGGAAGCAACAAGACATTTTTAGAGCAACGGTTCTTCCCGTTGACTACCGCAATGTCCACGTTAGTTATCCTCTAATTTTGGTCTCAGAGGTGAGCATTTCCTATGTACATATCTAGATTATTGCTTAGGCAATCTAAAGAGAACAGGTTCTCTATGCCTAATCGCTCCTTAATGTTTTCCTGGCGCCCGCCGTTTGAAAACGTTTGATACGAAGATTCCATACGATCAACAGAGGCCGACATCGAGGTAGTGCTTGCATATAAACATACATATGTGACTCATCTCATTGTGTCCTCTTGTAACGTTTTTATGCAAAGGGATATAAGGAATAGATATATATATCCAGAATGGGTTATGCAGGTAAGACACTTATATAGCTGTGTCACGGGGATAGCGATGTGGGCACGTCTAATATGACGCTAGACACGAAGATGAAACGGACGTTTGAAACTTCCGGTTAAATCACGCTCTCGCGAGATGATAGAGATTTTCTGACTTGCAAGACAATTATACTTATAATACAACAACCTAAACTCGTGAGGGTGGTATAAAGCTAACAACCCCTACGTATGCCACGTTGTAGCCCTATTCCATGGGGTATACATAAGCTCTTTGAAGAATAAATGTTTTGGATAACCGACCTCCTAGCGCATAGGTAAACAATAAAAATCAATTACTGTTGCGTCTCTTTGAATGCTAGAGATTTTGCAAGGCGAATTCAGACACATGCCTGGCAGAGGATGTGGCCTGGTCACATCCTCGACAAGGAGGAGCGTTCATGTGTTTTCTACAGCTGAAAATGGAAGCAAGCCGCCGGACTACGATTAACGGACACAAAAACTTTAAAACAATCGCAAAACGGAGACAAACCAATGACGAACGGCCGAAACTTGATTTAAAAGTGTACATGATGACTGAAGCCCGCCACGAAGACGACAGGCGCTTGTCTAACATCTGGTCGATAGTTGATTTTCATGAGTTCTGTGGCTTGGTGCATTTGCGTGCTCCTTACGACCGAAAGGGACTTGTAGATTGTGCTGTTCGATGATGTTATGATGTGCTGTTCGGGACGTTGTTGTCGATATCTGAAAAGCGCGCGGTGGCTGAGCTGAGTCAGGCAGCGGCCTTCGTTTCTGAACACCGTTTCCATTTCTTATGGGACGAAGACGTGCACAACAACGCGATCTGCGATCACTTTTTCAAGCACTAATGAACCATATCTTTTTCGCATCTTAAGCGTATTCAAATGCATTTTTGTGATGTTGAAGTCGACTGAAAGTCGATTGGTAATACACTTTGATACCGATGGTTGGCAAGACTAGTCTGTATATGACAGCGTGTTTAGCCGGTTCAATCGTTTCAGATCCGCTTCGGTCGTCAAGCTTGGTAGCTTGGTGCATTCGTATGCGCCTTGCGACCAGAGGAGACCCCGCCGGTGCACATTAGCACTTTAATGGGGTCCGGGTTATGCAGTAATACAAAAACTGCTACCGACGTTAAATGTTGGTTGACGGTCAACGCTAAAAATATCTCTTGGTCGATATTTGAGTAATTAAACAAAATAAAACTGACATATGCGAGAAGCATATGCACGCAAGCCAGGTGCACGCATAGCACGGCTTCAACATGCAAGCCATGAAAATTACCTGCTCGTCATTTTGACCGAACGATGAAAAATACAACACTCGTTAATCATGAAATAATGAAAGACGCATCAGTTAACTCCATGCACATACCGCTTTTGTTGCGATACTCCTTCCTGTCACAGAAATATTTCTGGAATATTGTAATAAAACTTTGAGTTTACAATCACAGGAAATGACGAATATAGAAATAGCCACTCTTGGCGTAGCTCGACTCAAGATAATGTTTGCACATCACTATGACTTACTGCGTCCCCTGGAGACATTTCTTATGCAAACAGATGTATGGAATAAACATACTGACATCTACTAGATGTGGTTCATTCATATGACTTTATGACGGGAATATGACTACGAACTTACAATTTATATGATACTAGAAGACGCCTCCCTTAAAAAATAGAATAAACCCACCTTGCTCAATATATAAGTATATGAATTGAATTGTGTAATATAAATGTCGCTTTGAAGATGTCCGTGTAATTTTTAACTTGATTTGCGTTGTTCTCTTACAAAGTATTTCAATCAATTGTCCGTTTGTGATAGAAGGTAACGTGAAGTCATATATGTTAGTGAAATGCACTTTCCAGATACACCACAGCTACTGAGCTTCTTTCATAACATAATATTAGCATCTTCGGGTAAAATAATCCCTTGATAGTCATTCGACAGTCGGGGGAAACATGTAGGTGCACGGGTTCCGAAAAGCGGTACCGTAGACGTTAAATGTTGGCTGGTAGTCAGCTCTAAGAATATTAAGGTTCTTAAAGTCATTGGATAGTGATTCTCATAAATCATTATCTGTATGCCATGCGCTACACTGGCTTATTATACCGGACCTCTTCGCATTAGTCAAGCGAGCATAGCATATTGTATTGTACTGTGTTACAGCACGAGCTTAGTGCTAGTAATACGACATTCTGCACTGCTCTGTATCGGATAATGATATGGCTAATACAAAATAGCATTCCGCCATGCAAAAAACATAATAAAACACAAACAGTTCACATAGAAACATAGAAAAATGTCACAGGTTTATTTCTATTGTGGTGTCTTTTGGCTCTCAGAGTATGTTATTTTACCAAGACCCTCAGAAAGCCAAATCAAAAGTATGTTCGCACGTCCATATCATGTGCCCTTACTAACAATGCCCTTAAATAATAAGCATATTGTTTGCGAAACAGACCTTGAATATCACGGCGTTTTCAAGCTAACTTATGTTAATTACCTCAGCACCCCTCATGGTGTGTATATGGACTAAATCGTTTTACCATGCACGCACTCCCAGTTCAACATCATATTACAAAGTGCTTCGTCCTTGAACGTATAGTTGTGCGGACTATTCTACACGCAAGTTCGTGCAAATATGCTGCTTAACACGATCCGTTCTTTAAAAACATATTGACACCCGTTGCCATTGACATGCTGTATAAGTTAAAACGTCTGTATATGTATGTTTTGTGTGTATCTATATATATATATATATATATGCGCAATTATGAGCATATATATATATATATATATATATATATATATATATGCGCAATTATGAGCGGGAAATTGGACATATCTCCACTGTGAGACCCTCATCTTTTAGATAGGTTAAAATCTAGAACACGTAGAACCCATTCTCACTCATGGAAATTATATTACTGCCATTGTCGTCCCTTTTTTCAAAAATTTCCCATGCGCCTATTTGTTCGTATACGATATATAGTTAGGTGTTACTCATTTTATGACATATAGTCCTTTGTGCTACGCAACTATGTTTTGTGAGTGCACAGCAATGTACTCCATAAAGTATAGCTGGTTCGTCCAGCTCATAATACATAGCTCCACGCGACTCATCCAGTCGGTATGTCTCGTCTTGTTTTTTAGACAGTAAATCCCAGAACAACGAGTGCTGTTTCATCCGCAGGTGTATGGTGCTGGCTAAAATTCGAGTAGTACGGGAGCTGTATGATGTTACCGATGAACGTCTTCAGGCATTCCCATAGGTCAATCTGACGGAACGGATCTGCCAGCATTTCGGGGTCATCATCTTTGATATCATCAAGGTCACTCGGATCTACCGTACGGACCACGTCAGCAAGTTGTTCGAAATTCTCTCCGGTCTGAAAGAAAACATTTTTAAAGTCGAAACCAAAGTCATAGATGTCAGTAGTTTTTAGTCTATAACGCAGAGGAGCTTGGGTTACCAGAAGCAAACTGAGGTAATCGAGTATTATTCTGTATGCCGTACCAATCAATTAAATCATTGCCATCCATAACTGATTAGCGATAACCAGTAAATGAACACAGACACATTGAGCACTACACGTAAAATATTTGCGTGTAGAATAGATGAATTACAATATTATATAACATTTACAGCAGTTGTAGACAATAAATTTAGTTCGAATGTATCGTGATACTTACAGTGCGCCTATCCTGCGCGATATCCTCGTTTTCTGAGTCAGTTTCTGATTCCTCCTCCCAAGCATCTTCGCTCTGGTGGATTAGCTCACGCAAGATAAGTTTGTACATCTTCACTACAACAGGAATCTCCGTCCATTGAGTCGGCTTTTTTGCCCGCTGTGCGCGTGTTTTCGTGCCTATAGCAAGAATCGCATCAACATTTGCACGTTATTGCAGATACTTTTCGCGAGCACTTACTGAGACACACTGGAGGACCAATGATTACGACTGCACACTAGGACCGTCTTATTTCTCTTTCATCACTTACCGACATCGTTCAGGTCGACAATTTCATCGCCTTTCACTGAGATGCCGAGAATGCGTTCATCGTTCTTGTTCAGCGCATGCTCCACGAGTTTTGTCAAAGCCAGCAGTGTCACCTTGGTGTCGTGCAAGCCAAAGAAGAGGTGCTGCTTATTGCACCACTCGGCAAGGACAAAGGCAAGAGCCGACTCTCCACTGGGGCCAGGAACTGACGACAAGAAGTCGAGCAGCGCGCTCAAGTCAGTGTGCACTAACCGGGCAAATACCAGTATTAGGTTTTGCGCTACCGAACACGTTTCCGTATGGAGAAGCTTGCTAAGCACCGCACGCAACAACCGCTCGACACCCTCCTGGCCAAGGTCAGGCATACCGCGAGCTACCAGCGTGCAGACGAGACGACCGACGAACGCTGCGGCACTCTCCGGCGCTTTAGGATCCAGGAGATGTTCGCACACCTGAAGGACAAGATGTACGCCCGTTTGTCCCTGATCACTTCGCCACTGCGCTAGCTGGGGGTAGGCAGCAAACACATAGGCACGCAGACATTCGCCCCCGTTCTGCATACACGTTATATCGTCCGTTGAAACGACGCAAGCGACACACGCTGGAAAGGCTTGTGTAATGATCATATCGGGCAATGGAGCTGGCGAATGACGTACAAATGTTGCGAGAATATCCAAAGCGACCTGAAACGTGCAGAGGGTTTCGATGACCTATTGAACAATCAACCAAATCGGTGGCGTACGACTTTAGTCGAAACTCATTTCGTTACAGCTCTTCCGCAGCTACTATCGTGTCAAATAAAATCAGATAGGTGTGTGTGTCAGTTACATTTATGCTTACTTATTACATTTGCTAAGCTGGGAGTGGAAAATTATCATTAATAAATTAGACTACCGGTAAAGATTTTTCGTCATTACGTTGGATTCTTCGTCACTACGAAGGGAGAGGGGTAAAAGTGTGTGACATGTATTTGTTAGGACATACCGCTGGCATAGAAGTGGGCATTTTGACTTGGGGTGTCGTCAGGATTTCTATGAGTGTGGGCAGCAGTTTTTGCTGCAACTGGACGCTGCATGCCGGTACCTTTGAGAGTTCTTTAAAAATTTCCTGCGCCAACGAAACGAGCACATTGTCGTTCGAATGCTTCAAGAAAACGCCGATAGTTAGTGGCGTAACCTTCGCTTCAGCGAGAGCCGTAAATTCCGGATCCATCTGCAACATGTACATTAAATGAACTTCAACATTGTAAACATTTGCGGAGTCAGTCCATTCATAGTGCAACGAAGCGGAAGCTTCTAATGTGTGCCACTCTTGTGTAGATTTGAACGTATTCATAGAAACGTATTTATAGTTTAGTAAGGTTGAACTCGCCTTGCCTTACCGATACAAGAAGTACAAGGGCTTCGAGTACGATTGACAACGCCTCTGGTGTAGCCTCTGTGGCCATCGTGTTTAAAGCTTCAATAAATGGTCCCAAATAAGGCTGCAGCAACGTCCTTCCACCATTGACTTTCAGGTAATCACAGAAGTGCTGCAGAGCGCGAGCTGCTGAGATTCGCAGCACCGCTGGCTGTGCAGGCTGTAGAGCTGTGAGAGTGGTGTTTAAAAAGCTACAAGAAAAAAGAACGAAAAAGTGCTTATAATACTAGAGGGCACTTTGTAACAGTTTTTACTCAAATCTTTATTTTAAAACGTCGCGTTGTGAATTAACGGACCAACCTATGACAGATATATTAAGTTTGTTACTGTTCTGATGTTAAATAACGTCATACCTTTGTATAACCGGTTGCTGCATACAGGACGCATATTTCGCAGCAAAACAAAGGCATCGTCCCACGAGAAATGGGTTGGCACCGGGGAGATTCATATCCTCGACAACGAGCGTTTCCAGCATCTGAGTCTGAAATTCGTCCCCAGTCAGGATTAATCAATGATTCGACTTCCAAGTATCGGTGGTAACATCTCTAGCCGCCTTCTTAACGTGAACCTAACACGCCTATGAAGGTTAGTGGGGTCATTTTGAGACGCAAATCAAATTAAGGCGTCATAGTAGTACCAGATTGAAATCCGGCGGCATTTGATTTTGCTTGAATTTCTCTGTCAGCAGTTCAGACATGGCCTGCAATGCAAACATTGATGATTCGTGAAGCTTCCACCAGTTGGGGTCACCCGCCGCCATGGCTTGTTGCGACTCCCTCAGGTGACGTGTCACGGCACCGCACGCCGGCAAAACGCAGTCGTCATAAAACTCAGCTTTCAACGTCTGGACAGCAAAAAGGAAAAAACAACAAAGGTTTTGACATAAAATAAAAAGAAAGCTTTAACTATTCATCTGTGTATTAATACAAAAATTCTCGGCGGATCGTGATATTAAAATCTATTAGTAATCGCGATTGCCTCGTAATATAAGTCCTATTAAGAGGAGAAGAGTTGTGTTTCAAAATTTAATGGAAATTGATGTGTTGGTCGATTTCTAAAAATGCTTAGTCTTCTAGATTTTACAGTAGTTTATAGAAGCAAATGAATTCGATAATCGTTTCTCCATTGCCTCTTTCACAAAGCATTCGCTCCCGCTTGTGCATCTCAAATCTCAATGTATCAATAAGTAAAGCTTGTACAAAACGTACCCTCCTGACAAACTCTGAACATTTTTTTTTGTATGAAATAAAGAGCAAAACAGAGGATAAATAGTATGCTACAGAAGTGAATGGAGCGGCTTTATTCACAATACCAACCTGCAGGACGTCAAGTGATAATATCCGAACGCCATACGCAAAGGTGTCCTCGTCTTCCTCTTCTGCAAATTTATCAGGATCAGCTAGCCAATTCTGTATTTGCTCATTAGTGATCTGCAACGTTTTAAGTAAAATAATCGTCACACAATACCTTCCATGACAAGCTGTTAAAGCAAGGCAGCTTTTCGCTTGTGAGACATCAAAGAAAGATGTTTTCAATGAGCATCATGATGCATCTGGTAAAACATCTTAGTACATTTGTGGGCCGATACACTCTCCTCCTAGAGCGATGTACTCTATAGTTGAAAATATACTAGATGCCAATAAAGCGTTGGATTAGCGATCGATTCTTAGGCCCGGCGCGTTCATTTATTGCTACCAAATGGCCAGATTTCCCTTTTTATCCGAATGTAAAATCTGTTTGTATGACTCGCAAAAGATGGTGAAAAGTAACATCCAAAAGCCTGTATATTTTGTAAAAATGATTAAATTTAAATGCATTCGCCAACGCGGAATTTGGTACCGAGATCATTCTGTCAGACTTTGACGTTTGATTACATACCTGCATATATACGATGAGGTAATAGAGAAGATCTTCCATGCCCTTATGAACAGGATCCTGAAGTTTTGCGCTTTCGATTAAGGCTTGGACGAATTCGAAGATCGCAAGAACCAGACTTTGTACACCATACACCTCACCTGCAAACAAAGACATAGTTAAGTCATCTAGCTATTTCCAAAATGCTCTGACTTATTATGAATCCAAATAGGCCAATATAATCCCTTTTCATCTAATAAGGCTATAAAAGTCACTTCAAATATTCAATTGCTGGCTCTGATTAACAGCAATGAGGACACTTGTAATAATAATAATAATAATAATAATAATAATAATAATAATAATAATAATAATAATAATAATCTTACCATCTGAGTCGACGTCTTCTTCAATGTCCTCTGAGTTATTAACCTGATTCTTCGTGTACAGTTTAGCTGTATCAGTTAATGTAGACCACACTGGTCCCAGTATTTCACCGAGGAATGGTTGCATGCCCTTATCACGGGCTTTTGCCAACTCCTTGAGCGTGTTTAGTATCTCCGTTTTTAAAACTGGATGGAATGTTTGTGCTTGCGGAATATTGAGAATGTCGACGAAAGCCTTCATGAACTTCGGTAAGAAGGGACTTAAATGTGTCTTAAACACACTTTTGTCCAAAGCAGCCATAGAAACTAAAACCTGTCAACGCATGTTTCGAAAAGTTGACTTCAATAAAAACAAAATTCAAATAAGCTACGAAATCGAATTATTTCGCAGCCGCTTGGTAAATACATGCGGATATAAAATAATCCATTCGTGATGAATAAAAAATCTTCACTACGGTTAAAAGTACGCTAAGAACCAATTAGAACCGAAATGACACCTATGCGTCTTGCCTAAATATGCACATTACCTTAGTTTGCTTGCGTGGATAATTTGTCTATTGCTAGCACACAGTTTTCCACATCTTATTATTCTGTCTCTACTGACATGGCCATCTGTCCCCATCTGGTGTACCATGAACTAAACAAATTATGCTTTAAATTGAACTGAAGTGAATTTATGCTGTCTCCAACTGCCGATTAAGCGCGATAAGCAAATTGTTAAAATTATTTTCAAATAAAGTCTTGTGTTTCGTTCGCTTCAAAGGTCAAAACGGCATTTGAAATCTAAAATTTGGCGGCCGTTCAAAAACGGCGTTCGCCAGAGAACGAATGCGCTACCTTTTTTCTCTGACTACTCCATAATTACAGCAAAGATAAGCAAAGAGAAAGAAATACCTGAGCACATGTAGCAAAAACCTGCACTGCACGAAGTTTGACCTTCAAAGGGGATGACGGAGCGATGAGAAGATTGTATATCTCGGGAAGAACAACAGGGACCATATTAACCATTTGGCTATCCGTTACATCGCGCGTAAACTCTGTATACCCATGACATCAGCCAGATTTAAGCATAAGAAAATGCAAATAGTGTTAGTAGTTTATCTAATTGAATCGACATGCGTGTGTCGACGTGACTTACGTCGTTTTTCCGTAACTTACAAATTAACAGAGATAAAGCAAAAAATCTCTCTCTCTCTCTCTCTCTCCCTTACTCACGATGACATTTAAATAACCATATCTTTGGCTAAATACCTATGTACACAATATGAAGTTTGATCTAAAATCATGGGCAAATTCCGTCAAAATAAACATTTGTGAAACCCACCACAAAATGCAATTCACTTTCACTGACACCCTCCCGACATAACGTAAAGGCGTATATAACTGTAATATATCACGATTACTTCTAATGCCAGCAGGTTTTTGCTTTTATTACCTGAGGGGACAGAAACAGTATATTTCTAATTGCTTCTACCATTCCTTTGGAACTCGAAACTAGCTTACCGCCTTTTAAGATTTCCAGTTGCAATTAGATAAGCCATTCTTACGGTAAAATCAGTCTACTTTTCAGCTGCCCCTTAGCTTCAGGTTCTCTCCTAATACCTACAAATCTGGTTTCAAGCCCTATTAACTAAACGAAATATCCACTTAGCAAACTAAACTTACCTACAAGCACCTTCATGGTACCGTCGATGGCATGCACCTCATTCGATTTGAGAGCTTGCATAAGAATACCGAAGAGCTGGCCCCATTGTTCCGGCCAGTCAAAATGAGCGATTGTTGAAATAGCGTACGCTATTGAACCTCGAAGTTTATTGTGCGCTTCCTGATTCGATGCAGTTGGCAATACATCAAACAAACAAATATCAAAAACTGCTGTTAAGTTATGCGCTTTGATTGAAATCGTTTAAACTTACTTGAAAATTTTTGTTCTTAAAAATGTAAATACGTTGATTGGAATACCTTGAGGCCGAGAGGTAGCATCTGCCGAACTCTTTCCTTTGTCTCTGCAGGGCACTCGGGAGGAGTAAATTTATCCGATTCCTTAGACCAATGAAAATCAACATACTGTTTCAGTAAAAGTGAACCCAGTTGACGAGAAGCAAAGTCAGACGAGGGATCAAGGATAATCTCACAGAGGTGTACCGCAAATGCTGGAAACAGACAGATATCAAATGTCTTTGTTAAAAATGCATGGCTATTGGTGTACTGGCTAGCTTGTCCCTCATTTATTTTTTATCGCTAGAGGCTCGCATATCGCGATACTCTAATTGTAAACTAACAACAATGATTGAAGGTGATAAATAAGGCATATTAAGCTACGGATAATAATAAAGTTTAAACAAGGATTCTACATAATCTTCCATGACAACAAGTGCTTCGACTGTCTGTGAAACGTATGCATATTCGCTTGTCAAATTCACTTTAAAGGTTTCTTGTTGTATCGTAAAACAAACCAAGGCTGGATTCTAAAATTGACTGACGTCGATTTATGGTACAATCTTTTTCAGCTCCTATATTATAATTTTAACGTTTGTTCGATAGGGGTGCGATAAAAGCTAGTACATTGTTGTACTGGCTGTTTTTTTTTTTGTTCAAGTATCTGCAATGTACAATGTTTATGTGGCTCTTTGCTACGCCTTACAGAATTGTTAAATTGATAATATATTCATATATAATATGACAATATTGCATGACCGAATGATATGGAACGACGCTAGCAATCGTGGCCCATGTGAAGCGCATAATGACGTGGATTACTTAGGTTTATAATGCGAAAATTTCTTCGAATATATAAAAAAGAACATAATAGAATCTTAGAAGCCGTACGGTGTCGACTATGAAATATTCGCCCTATCGAGCACATGCGCGTGAAACTGTAAGGCTGCAAATTAAAATGTTTTTAGTTAAATTTAGCGATCGATGTTTGACAATCGTTTTCGCTGTCGTCCTGAAAACACCCACTGCACTCTATCATCGTGACTTTATCACCGTGCCAACGAAAAAGGCGTCACCAAAAAAAATTTCATATGACAAGCATTTTTGCAAGAACGTGTACCAAAGTCAATGCATCGGTGGCGACGTATGAAACGTCGATGAAATGTGTTAGCGCAGTATAAGAACAACAAGAACAACGTATTCAACGCTTTCGCATCGAGTGCGTACCAAAAAATATTCCTGTTTGGCACTGTCATTCTTTAATATCTAGATTTGGTTGTCGGTGGTGGACGAACAGTTTTTTCTGCTTACCATCGGTAACTTCTAGTGCTTTGGCTTTGCCCTCAGCTTGAATGCGAATGGTAGAGTCTGCGCTTTGCAGCTGGCATAGAGTCTCTACAAGAGCCTGACGTTGATGCATCTCTACAGCAGTTCCACCCCCCATTTTTGAGAACTTTATACGGTCTTTCCTTAATTAAGTCGTGATATTGTTGAAAACAGATGGTTTTGCGGATACAGATGTATCAGTTGGAGATAGTACTTTATCCGAAAGTCCAAATCCCTTCGACAAGTCTTTCCCGGTGTCACCTGCTTTCAGGCACGGTGAGATTTGGTTTATCTCTGACAAGCCTGCTTCGCAGGTGTACGCACTTCACACGGCACAACTAACTCACGCTGTCGCGGCAGACCGGCGGTGACTACAATACAACAACGCGGAGAATGGACTTTATCCGCGTCAACTGCTAGACCGGTAATAGAGACACTTAGAAGAATCATGCCTCTTTCCCTTCCCCTCTTTCGAGCAGCCGATTGGCGCCAAGATGAGGTACAGCGACCTCGTCGAGCCCGGTGGCTGGGTATATTCGCATACACTTGTGACGGAGGAGACACAGGTACACCGATTTGATCTCGGCCATCGCACATTTACATTCACGGGGTCTGTTTTACAAAGCGAGATCAAGCATGTTAATGTTCACGTAGTGTTAGCCCTCAAGGTCTGCGATTTTATCACACACTAGATGGTGGCGGGACTCCACTAAGGAATGATATACTCTCAATTCGGTACCCTGATTACATGTGATTCTTTTATGGTCACTTGAATGAAATAGATGCTAACGCTAAGTTAGTACGTCCTTTACATGGAGCAGACTATCTTGCTGTAAACATCAGGAGGAAGCCTTATTGGATGTAATACCTTGCGGTTTCACTGTTCGCTACTGCTATCATTCGGTGGCTCCATTATTAGTCAACGTTATTGTTTTTGTTAGTCTCGGTATTGTTATTATTTACTTATAGTCTTTGGTATCGACGTGATAGACGACGACGCCGCAAGGGAAGACATGCCATTCGTCGCCGCCGAACTCTTCCCTCTCTTCAAACAAAACCTGAAGTCAAAAACACAATCCATTCCATGCTGAATTTCTGCGAGAATAAAATAAAGCAAAAAAGAATACCTCACTTGTGATCCTTCTTCATCTGATGAAAACACGTATATAACAGGGTCGGCTTTGGATATAAGATATCCTTCTTTCCCTATTTCCTTAATGCCTTTCGCCCATGTGCTGCAGTTAAAGCTAAAGTGACCATGATGAACAGACTCTCAAACCCAGACTCAAGCCAAAAGTGGCACTAGTTCCGGCAAAGCTACCGGCGTCGACAGGATTTCGCTGTCGACATCATAGTGCTGATGTGTCGCTAGTTTTCGTTTTCTGTTTGCGGGAGGGTGCTAGGCAGCGGGATCTTGTGAGTTGTCATCGTTATAACGCTGGACAACCGGCGCTAGGCAACCGGCGCTGGACAACCGACGAAGGAAAATCCTCGTAAATCAACCCGAATCGAGGAGAAATATGGGCCCCCTATTTCGTTTACTCGTTTTCGTAGCATTGGCTGGGAATGTTCTCGGTCAAAGCGTGGGCTCCTTAGAGAATACCAACATCGAAAGGACGATAGACGTAGCTTCTCAACTGGTTCGTACGACAGCGAAAATCTCCGTCGAAAACAAAGGTACCGTGCCCTTACTGCATTATTATTTCGCCGTCGACCCAGCAGAAGTGGAACATCTCAGCTATATTTCAGCCACTGTAAGTCAACCAGTGAATCCCTCGAGACACATTGCAGTATTGTACTTTCGGGCTCGCCAATATTTTTAACATCTATGAGATATGCGTCTTCAGTCCGTTTAGTCCTTTGACTGTACGATGAATAACCGTTTTATTTCAAGGATCGTACGACTAACTCTGTTTTTTGGTGCAAATACTGTTTTTACAGAGTGAGGCCATCCCGCTAGCGGTGGTCCAGGATAAGGCTATCTCCCTTAGCAAGTATGTAAGAGAAACGAAACACATACAGCCCTACTTCCGCTAGATGAACACTGCTAATTACATATTATCCCTCCACATAATTTACTGTATATTACCGGCGGACCAATAAACAGCAAAGTCCTTAGCCAGCTTTAAATTGGGTTTATATCGAACGACCGCAGTCAAGAAATGAGTTGCTTTTTCATTTTGACGTGCCAACGCATGCTCTGCGCTCGTTGTTCGCCGGATACCTCATAACATGGTTATGCGCCATTTAAGTACCGCTCACATAGTTTAAAATTGAGAATGACGCCAGATACACATCGGAAGTGCGTTAGTGGAAATTATTAGGAAAATGATGAAAGTTGTGAGTTGAAACATTGCTCGTCAAGTAGTTGTTCGTCGTCAATAACCAGATAAATTAGACAGCAGATTCTTCACTCGATTTTTATTAATAGGTTCTGCTGTTCCCTCTAAAAGTTCTGTGCGTAAATATTTTCTGAAAAGCTAACGCCATTTTACTAACGCGAGTCTGTGAAAAATGTTTCCAAGTATTGTTTGCGTACTAGCTTTTACCGTAGAGCCGTGAGGGCGTTTAAACAAACGGTCGGCTAATTGCATTGGGTTGCATGTGCAAACATGCCCGATTGCATGTTTGTCGCTACCGTCGGAATCATCAACATGTATTTTACTAAGCTCGGACTCGATATACATTAGTTGGGTACTAAAATAAAAAAGATACGTTATATATATATATATATATATATATATATATATGTGAGGATGACACACGAGATGGCTTTTCGTTATAGTTTTCTCGACTATAATTCCTCAGAAAAAAATATGTCGGATTTTTCTGTGCAAGGATGTACTATTATCTTTGCTCCTTTGCTGTCCGTGAACATCCCGCATTTTACCGCGAGAAACGTAGCCACCTTATTTGATTAAATGCATTGTATGGAATTGTAAGAGCTCTTTTCATACCACAAGTTTAATCATAAGTTCAGTTTTAACTGAATTGCATTCGCTGACTTTCGCTCATGATAATGGTTCTATGGAAGCCTTTCAGAAATGTCGAAAAGTGTACTTGAGGATAACACACGGGCTAACTTATCATCATAAGCTGTCTCGACTAGCAGTTCTCAGAAATCAATGTCGCATTTGTCTGTGCAGAGACCCAACTATCCTTCCTGCGCTTTTGCTCTTCGATAACATATCTTGTCAAACGCGAAAACCAAGTTTGAAAAACTTGGTGGATGACATGGTGGTTAAAATTGACATGCTTGCTAATAAAGATGTTTTTCGCCAAGTGCAAAATAATGGTTTGATGCATAGCTTTAATTGGGTGCTGTGCCCCGTCACCTATCGTAGAGTTATTTAAAATAGATTTATTTTTTATCGTCCTCAGTTCGGACTCAATTGGTAAATAAGGGTTGAGTATGAGTTGAGGATATTATACGGATTAGCTTGTTTTTAGATTACTACAGCCGTGACATATTTATCCGGTATTTTTGTGCGGACCCTTCGCTACACGTTCATTCACGTAAGACCCTGATTTATTTTCCCGAGAGTAAAACAACTTGAAAGGATATCGAGTATTTTCCAAAGAAAATATTTGTCCATTTATCATTTTTCAGTTCACGAGTAATCCCATCTAAACAGTGAGCTTCTCTTTTCCTTTTTACTAACGCGACTTTTGATTGCAGTGCGGTCTTATATACGATCACCCTTCCAACGGCCCTGTCTCCAGGTAAAACAGTTAAGTTAGATGTAGTGACGGTTCTCACTCATCAGTTGCAGCCGTACCCAGCGCAACTTGAGCAGGGTGAAAAGCAGCTGGTCATTTACAGAGGCAACCACTATCAGTTGTCGCCGTACATTTCTGCCCGACAGATAACAAAAATTCGTTTGGCATCTAATCGCGTCGAAAGCTTTACGAACACGGTGAAGCCTAATGCTCAGTCGGAATCGTCAGTTACCTATGGACCATATACAAATATCGGCGCTTACTTAAAGGAACCGTGTAAGGTGCATTACGAAAACCACAAGCCATTCCTCGTTGTCAAAAACCTGAGGAGGTGGATCGAAGTGTCCCACTGGGGTACAATTCAAGTTGAGGAAACTTTAGACGTAAAACACGAGGGAGCGGAGCTGAAGGGTAGCTTTAGTCGTTACGAGTTCCAGCGAGAGATGGGTCCCTCACCAGCTGTCAAAACGTTCAAAACTTTCCTGCCCTTTGGGGCAAAGGATGTCTACTACCGTGACGAGATTGGTATGTACTTATACGAAATAATCCCCTTTCATTTGCATTTATATCTATAAAATATTTTCTTATGTACGTTACGATGTGCCATTCATAAGCCGTAGCCTGTTGCGTTTTGCTCTGGATCATTTGTATGTCTAAATTGTAAAGTGAATTTACTGGATGCAATCCCTCAGGCAACATTTCGACATCTCGAATGCGTGTCCGATTCGATTCGGTGGAGGTAGAACTTCGTCCGCGTTTTCCTCTCTTCGGTGGCTGGAAGACTCACTACGTGCTCGGCTACTCAATTCCTACCACTGATTTCCTCCTGCACGACGGAGCCGACGGTTTCGTCCTGAAGATAAACTTCATCGACCATATCTTCGACGATGCGGTGGTGGATAGGGCGGTCGTTAAGATCGTGCTTCCGGAGGGAGCAAATAATATTCGCCTGAAGTTGCCATTCTCAGCTAAAAGGCACGCCGATGAGCGGCACCTCACCTATCTTGACACGATCGGCAGGCCCGTCGTCGTATTGAGCAAAGACAATCTGGTTGAAGATCATATTCAACTGCTTGAGCTCCACTATCGTTTCAACAAAATGCTGATGTTCCAGGAGCCGCTGCTGGTGGCGGTGGCCTTGCTACTGCTTTTCCTGACGGTGATCATCTACGTTCGGCTTGACTTTTCGATTCGTACTGATCCGGGTCAGGAGCTCAAATGGAAGCTTGACTCGCTTCTCGAACGAGCGGGCCGAGTGCAAGACAAGCGGGACGCCCTTTATAACAATATGGATCAAGCCCTAGGTAAGTACAAGCTATCGAGGGATCCGACTAGTTTTGAGGCGACAATGAAGAAGCACTCATCAGGGCACAGGGCCGCGTGTGAGGAGATGGCCTCTCTTGAAGAAGAAAGTAAAAATGAAAGGCTACCCATCGGCGCTTTGGAAATTATTCAGGAGCTAAACAGGCAGGATAAGATGTTCCGGGAACATATGAACGCCCAGGTGGCAATTCTCGAAAAATTCATTTCGGGGAAACTAAATAAGCAGCAATACAGCGATCAGGAGTTGGCGCTTACTAAGAAGAAACAAGAGGTCTACGATAGGATTAAGGAAGTTGCCAGCAAACTCTAAGCGACAATGAATGAAAAATCTAGTCTGGACAACCGAAAAGAATGGTTTCGAAAGGCGTTGGGCTACAATGATATACAACAAATGGAGAGATTTGTCGGGTGTGGGGCGATGTTACAAAGAGGGTAGCTGTGTCTTACATTTAGTGCAAATAGAGTAAACGATCCATACTACAACGTTGTGGGATTATTTCACGTGGGATGATTGATTGGATTACGTATTGACCAACTATGTCTACATTGGAGCCTATGAATAGGTTTTCCTTTCGGCTGTCCTGCTCTGTAAAGTATTTCACGTCATCTAAGTAAAGCATGCAGACAGAAAAAGGCTTATGGATATGAACATGCATGCGGTATTACCACTTGATTTATCCGGCTGGCGAGCGTCTACATCCAGAATAAATTATTATTATTATTACTAATATTATTCAATGTGAGAAAGGTTTTTAATAAAATATATATATATATATACATATATATATATACATATATATATATATATATAT
>MNPL01000577.1:0-44069 GCA_002081605.1 Tropilaelaps mercedesae
ATATATATATATATACTGAGTTGTTAATTGGTATATATATATATATATACCCATATAGACAACACGACTGGGTATATGAGCTTTTCTTATTATGTGATTTTCACTGCAGCATATTATGAAACGCTACAATTAAAATACTATTCAGGTAAAACTATACACTATCATTGCAATAAATAGATCCTTTTCCTTAACACTTATTGTAGCTTTTTCTAATGGCTACTTGTTCTGGCTCTCGATCGGGCTGCTCGGCAATTTATCTTTGCCAAGTGTAATTTTCACATATCTTCCACCTCGACGTGGCTTTCGACCACCTTGAGCCACTCATGTCGGGCTCCCTCGACTGAGGCCAACGTACAAGGGTCGGCCGGCTCAGGACGCAGCTACCTCTTCATCCAATCGAACAATCAAATGATGAAAAGGGTTCACGGAAGAAAGTGGGGGTAGGACTCGCATCTACGTCGCGATAAAGTCTAGCGGATGAGACAATACAGAAAGGGAGCGAGCGAGAGATATTGACAGAGAGAGAGATACTGCGGAGGGGAGAGAGAGATAATGATACAACGAAATGACAGTAGGGCGAGGAAAACTCAGTTTCAGTTTATAATCGCTGGGGCCACCACCCGATACGTTTTCACCCAATAATCTCTTTAGGGTGGATCCTACACCTATCCACCTACCACGACACGTTTTGCGAAGCCTGAGCACCGATGAGAATTTCTTCGTGATATACAAAGCGTAAAAAAGTTTCTACAGTATGTGCTACTGTCATTAATGTTGTCACTGCTGCAGTCGGTACTGCTACAAAAAATGATATTTTCTGTGCTTAATTATTAACAATAAATTGTATTAATACTGTAAGTGCCGATGCATCAGAATGCTGTACCAATAATGTTAATTCTGTTATTATTATTATTACTGCATCGTCAAATTGTGTAAAGGGGTTTTTTTCCCAACCGACTATAGCTCTGCGTCTATGCCACAAATACAGGAAAATCTAGATTGAGCATTACAAAAGTGCAATCGTTTGATTGTGCATATTTACGGCGCCTTTCTCTATCGCCCAGTTGATATGGCAAACTCTAATTAATAAGCATCAATTATAGCCTAACCAGTTTAATATAGCTGGGCCTATTAAGACCTAGTTAATGCATTGCAACAACGGCTGCAGACACACTGTTTTCTGCCAACACCTGCCAGAAGCCCGCAACATACAGTTACAGGCTTCTTTCTGTATGGCAAGGCTCTTTTCACAGTTCAGTTTTACTAAAATAAAAATACAATACGGGAAATTTAGCATGAGCATTATTGATAAACACCTAAATGTGTTATTGTTCAAATCAGCCTTGCAAATCGACATACAAGTTTTTTGGTAGCTGTAAACAGCAGTTAGCCCCGATAATATGCTGTTTTTTGGCCTTCTTCTCGAGTGGACTATTCAGTTGCCGAACATCTCTGAACTTGACAGCATGCCAAACTTGACTCCACTTGCAATAGGCTTTCACTATCATAATGAACAGGCAAGTTACTGTAGAGGCACTTGTATTCCCCATATATATATATATATATATATATGGGGAACTCGTAATCAAAGTGCAAGATGAGGCCTGTAAAAATCGCCATCAAAGATCATCATCAAAGGCGCTCAACACGGTTTACGAACGTACTGAAGCAGGCCACCTAATGCGTTCCATTCTATTCTTAAACGGGAAATTTGTGACTAAAGGCGTCTTCTAATGAATACTGGAGGAGTCGTTTGAAGATTTAGCTCACTATGATCATGGCTCTGTTATATTACCCTTAATGTTAACTAGTGTCGGTGTCTGCAAGATAATCACGCCGGACACGTTTGCTATGAGCGACCAAACAACTCAGAATGTTTTTGATATGATGCTAACGACAGTCGTTTACAAAACGCCCAGAGTTCCGGTTGTAGCTATACTGAAGTTACTCGATTTGCCGAACTTAGCAACAAACTAGCGATTATTGATGTTACGAACAAAATTGCCAGGTTCATGCATCTGTAAATGAGAGAGTAATATGACGTGAGGGCGCAAGGTGGCGGGTTTCGGCTTATCAAATAAAGTTAGGAAACCATCGCAGAGGTGCTGGTTTTCTGAATTTCCGTTCCGAATAGGTTCTTCTAATAGTCGGAATGATAAATGCTCCTACGGCGTTGATCACATATTTTCAGAGTATTGATCATATCGTCCCAAACTTGGAAAATTATTGGATAACGGTGGCTTCTAACCCAATGACCAAAAATTACCAAAATAAATAAATTTTCCCTATGAATCTATTTGAAGTAAATGAAAACCATCAGAGTGACAGGTTTCTTGAAATGTAACTCTGTGAGTGAATACAATCGCACATTTAGTTTGACAAGAAGACGTCCCGTGCGTTCAGCGCGAGATTGTGCTAGTGAAGAATTACTATGTGCTTTGGAGTACCGAAAATAATGCATATAAACAAAAAATAATTAGTATTTCATAAAAAACGATGTTGATATATATGACGCTCCCGGTTAGTGTATTGCATTTATAGCTAAATGAGCATTCGAAAAGCACATTAAGCCATTCATAGCTAGCAAGCCTGTAATTTGACGATATAGATGGCGCGCGTTATCATCTCTGACAAACTTTGTCAGTTAAACTTTAACTTCATAAAAAGTAAGCTAATTTGCTACTACAGGCAGCAGTGATCAAACGCTTTTGATGCTATTGACTATGTAAGTATTGTTCATGACGGCATTCTCTAATTGTACTCATTCGTATAACAGCACTAACAACAGCACCCGCTTCATGGGCTCACTCGTACACGCTCGATACGAACAACGACGACGGCAAAAACAAAGTTAGTCCTCGCTAAATTTTGCATTAATTCAGCATTAGGGCACAGTTAATAATAATGAGGTCGCCATTTTTGCTAAACGCCTTTGGTGTAATTGTTGCAGTAGTTTTAGTTTACGCGCACGTAGAGACAGTGACAGTATAATTAGTATGACTCTGCTAAATTAAACTCATTCATATGACCTCTGTACGTTGGTGTAAAAATAGTAACGCCTATTTGCAATAATAATTTCAAGCAATTCTTTCTCCAAGAATACCCTCACTTGCATATTATCTTACGACCGCAGAGCTCTACGGGTGCAGTACACATACCGGTACACGTACAAGAGCACACGTACCGGTAGAATTATCTTGTTCAATAACAATAATATACGTACATATATAATACATGCATGCACTGTATGACCGTCACACGTGCCCGTTTTATATATAATCTGGCAACACAACGCGGACAAAATTAAATATCCTAAATATAGACTCCTTCATCTGACCTAGTACTTTGGCAATAAGATGCCAAAGGAAACGTGTGGCACCAATCTCTGATGTTTACATATTAGTTGGAGTGATAACAATTTTATGATGTTTAGGTACTTAGTTGCATAAGAAAACTTTTTATCAGCAAAAATATTACGTTTAGGTACGCCAAACGTTAAGCGAGTTCCTTTGTAGCTACTTGTTCAGATCATTTATTTCATTTCAGCCTGGCATGTCATCGTCCACATCCAACTGTAATGCAGTTAATGTCCTTTGCAATTCCATCATAGATTTCGTCATATGCATTCGCCTCCCATTTTTACTAGTCAACTAACACATAGGCGACGAGTAGTTTTAGTAATAGGATGGCTTAAATACCATGAATTTCCTCATTAAAGACGTAAGCCTACTTTTAACGTTTTTCACCATATAGCAATGCTCTTAAAACGAGGAAATCTCCGTTTTTCAAAAAGACAGTAAAAATTTGCCAAACGCTTTTCGCTCGTTCTACCCGTTGCTGGCCATGTCCAGGACCGGACTGCCGTTAGCAAGCCTAGGCTTTATATCGTAATCCCATGGGAAGTAAGAAAGGCGATTCACCACCACCACAGCCGTGTCGGACTCATAGGGCTTTCGGATCGAAGTCGGATTCAACTTCAGCGGCCTAGTTTTTTTGTAGCAGCGTTGAACACCCTAAAATTTAGTTAAATGTGGGAACAATGAATACAACTGCATCCCATGTTTTACCGCCAAGCATTTTCTGGCTCTGAAAGAGGCCTGGGTGGCTTAACAACTTCTTGTGTAATCGTTAGTTTACTCCCCATTTGTGCAAGCTTTCTCTTATTCCGCCCAAACCAATATAATACATACGTACATGAAGATAATTTTCCTGTAAGTTGTATTATATTATCTAGAGTTGTATTTTTTAAACCGACTGTCCGAAAAATACTCAAAATCTATGTACGCTTATGTACGTGTGTTTATATAGCCTTAAAGGATTACTTATGATCTCCAAAATATGTTTTAGCTCAAAGTGTCAACTGTGAAAATCATAAACGTTACATTTATAGGTCTGCCACGAAATCGTCAACTAATTTGCGAGGGAAGTACACATTTATAACAAACATAAAATAGTCTGGAAATCTGGGAATGCATTGTGGACCTATGGTAAAATGACTCAGTATCCTATGTTTGAAATCATCGGACTTTTTGTTCGTCATTTCGGAAAAACTTGGGTACCTATCCTTTTACTACTAGTACGCGGTTACTTCTTTGTGACACCGCTCCTACCTTCTTCTAGGAGCTCTTACCCGTTCCTAGCCTTTAAGGTTGTGTAACAGAAAGAGGAACAACCATATACTTGCCATATACCATACACTAGCTGACAGTTTCAGCACCACGCGGACCGGTTGTGATTTCACAACAATGAATTATTAAAGATGCTTTCCCTCAGTTTTTTTTCTCAGGGGCTCGAAACGAAAGACGAGAGTGTTAATGGTTGTTTCGGACCCGCGGACAGCTCTAGATCCAGAGGAATGGCTTGCTTGAGGATTAGAAGTTGCTTATCCGCCAGACAATAAAGCTGAGTCTCATAGGATTGGTGAAACTAGGCCACCGCCGCAGGGAGTTCTGGCGTGGCCCACATTTTGCATACGCTTACATTGACATAGTGAATGTACGCATTTATAGACGTGTAAGTCATATGCCTCCTAAAACGTCGACAATGTCCACACTCCTGTGGAATTTAATACCTGTGGTGTTAAGTTGCATTCACCCGGACAACTATCGCAGCCTGCACAATCTTTTTTGTAGGCAGAACAGCATGCACACATATTACACATATTCCTTTTATAGTATAATTTTCACCTGAATACAAGAAGGCTATCTCTGATATGCTCATAACAATTTGCAGTGATCAAATCAATTTACATGCTTCAATATAATTGTAAGGCATGGTGCGGTTACCTCCATTCCAGATTTTATTATACAACTAGCTCAGGCATTGGCTAAACCGAATCGCGAGACCACACAAATACAATGGTCGATATGGCAGTGACATTTCGCACGACTTTTCGTATGCGGGGCCCGTTGTTCTCTTCAGGTGTCACTACGAGTCTTGCCGGCTTGTTGAATGCTCTACTAACTCGCGTGCATTCATATATTTGAAGCGAGGCACATATTACGTCCGTTCTCTTAAAGTTTCTTAGAACTTCAAAGGGCACGTGATAATTAAGACGGATCTCAAGCTTCTCCGTTTATCATTTCTTTCAACCTCTGCTCTAACTAAAATCTTATATCGCTGGTAGTCAGCAGAGCCGACCTCCTATAAAAGCTATATTATATAACAACGTCTAACACTAGTCATAAAGGCCCAAAAGTACACCTTTGCAAAATACAATTTCATTAGTAAACTTCGAATAGTTCAATCAAAGGTGTTGGGCTTCTGATAAAGCTGCATTATGCGAACAATGGCTCTTCGGCCATACAGAAATTCGGTTGAATTGGCAGACTGAGATTACAAACCCTGGAAATGCCATTTGATATAGAGTCATAACGCGCTAGATGAAATTGAGTCAACACAGTTCAACTAGCTTACACGAATTTTTTTGGCTTGGATGATATTCGTACTGGCTGCATCAGTATAAGTAGCACTTAACTGAGGTACCCCATTCAGTTTTACTTAGTTAATTTAGCTTAACATAGCTTTCGTTGAAGTTTTGAACTTACTATTTGGCTAATATTATGTACAGTAGACTGTGTATATCCGAACCGTTGTTGCCACAGGCAGTATATACCGCATTTTCATCTTCGAAACAGATGAAGTAGAACATACATCTAAAGGAGCATTTGGTTCAACATGATGGAAAATCGTTGTTTCTTTATTTCAGCCCCCAATTATTGACACGGCCTGTAGGTCGATAGCCTCGAGTTGGATAACATTATTTCGTATTGCACCGCTTTTTTATATTCTCAGTGACCTGCAATTTACGTAATTTTACACATACCTGCTAAGCTCGCAACCAAAAAATCAGTACGGCCAGACCATCTTGTGTATAAATTATTTATTACTGATTTATCATTTCATCTCTATATACACATGTACATGGACTTCTAGCTATGGCGCATCCGTTATACGGCTATGGCCAATGATCAATGAGACAAATCAATTCTCTCGAACTGTAGATTGAGCGTAGACGAGGGTTTGGCGGTTCTTCGGAATGATTACAAGCGATACATTAGCTAGCAATTGTCGTAATTAGCCTGAAACCCACGTCGATCGCTGGTGCACAAGGCCCATCCGAGATACTTCGCTAGAGCAGCAAAGTTATCTGACAGGTGTATGCCAAAGGAACGACAGTATAAACGCAGAAGATCGTTAGAGCATGTAGAGGTGGCTTGTAAATGAAGATATGGCTATGGCACTGAAGTTGGCGGAATGCTTATAGGCCGCGGTCGGCCGGTTTTCCCATGGAAGCGATAGTTTTGTTAAAGTGTCCGAATTGCCACCTTTGTCGATTGTTGTCTTCGTCGCAGCGTCGCATCAGGAGTTTGTCCTTGGACATGGACATTTCCAGGCATTTCCGGCTACTACCGTGCTGGATCAGGTTTGTCTGAAATAAATCGAGGCCGAGTGACATTTTCCATTTCGGAAGTTTCGTTATTGAAAGTTTAGCTGGAACCAAAACGGGAGACCTACGATCGCTCCGCATGGTTATGTCATCATATTGCTCACCTACATCTGCAACTTCTTATGTTGACGCTTTAAGAAGCGAACTACACAGATTACAGCTGCAAATAGTGTTTTAGTTGACAAACATGTAGCTATTGAAAATGTAAATGAGATCGCGTTTGTTTCAGCTATTCCAACGCATCGCCGGAAATATATTGTCATATGTCTTGCATGCAATTTTTGATATTATAATATAGACGAACTCCTGGTTGTTTACCGACATAAGCATTCACTTATGACAATGGGTGCTATTCACGCCCAAAGGTCTCAACATATAGACCATACACCAGTCAAATCGACAGGCCATCAATGAAACACGAAATGCACGGGTGTAGACGAATACTCGCCTTCATTTTTGTCTAAAAATTCCTCTAACTGCGTGAAGCTCTATTATCAGCTTGGACATGCCATTCGTTTTAATTATAATCTCGTTTCGACGTTACCACGCCTAAAATAGCTTGAATTGTTTGCTTTACTGGCGGAAAGTTAATGCGTTTCGATACACTAAAGCTTAATGAACCTCCGAAATCGAAACCCCTTCAGACCTGTATTGCAATGGGCGATCTGTAAATTCTGTCTAAAAACAGCAGCCAGGAACCGCTGGCAATGCAATGATAAAATGATATTCGTGCATTCATATATATATGCGCACACTAACCTTATATTGGTATGTCCAATACTGATTTCCTTTCGAACCGTGGCATGGGTACAGGATCACGTCTGTTCCTGCAAAGTCTATGCACGCTTCATCCCTTCGAATTTCACCGTTCTTTGATAACAACCAATACTGGTTGCCCCCTTGACCGTGACACGGGTACAGCCCAACTGGCTTGTGCAGGGCATCTTTGCCGGCGGGACTGTGGGAACCAAACAAGACGACGTGGATATATTTCAGCTAGGACACTGAGAAGGTCTATTCAAGTCAGTAGATATCTATGTAGAGTTGGCACAAGTCTGTAAAATGACCCCGGACTGGCTCCCAGTTTCAGTTACGCGTCCGTTACTCGTCATTAGTTCGCTAGAATATTTTGTATGATACAAGATAACAATGAAACAATTCGCAACAGATCATGATTTTCGGCGTACGATGGCGATAAGGATTAAATCAAGGATGAACTGAAAATACATTGTATCTATATTAGAATCACATACCCGTGTACGAAGATACAGGTTCGTAACACATTATTTAAAAAAATATATATAATGATAGACCAACGTAGAGTTGCCCTAAGAAAGCTCTTCATATCTGGCCTACAGAACACACTGTTGTACTCTCTTATGCGCCCTGTACATAAACTCCTTTTTCGGACCTGTTATGTACAGATTTAATTTTAACCCTGGTGAGATAAGTAACAGTTGGGAACGTCACTCGAATCGTTAAATGATATACTCTCATGGAGCCCTGGGGATGCTCACTCAGCTCAGCGCATAGGTGAACCCGTCTGATGAGTGACAAAATTTTTCGATAACGGTACACAAGCAGGTACCCGTATTTGTGCTAATTAGCCGTTAAAATTGCTGGTCTTTTTATTGAACAATTGGAGTTGACGTTCCCAACCGTTACTTGTCTGTGTTTTTACCCATTAAGTATATTTCTCGCCTAAGTAAGTCGCTGGAGAAGTTTTCTACATAATTAAAATCTTGGACCAAAAACCAAAATAAAAAAGCATAATAATAATAATAATAATAATAATAATAATAATAATAATAATAATAATCTGATGAGGATGAAGAAGCGAATAACAGGAATATTTGAGTTTTAACTAACATCGAACAATCCAACACCTGAATTTACATTGAAGCTCGGTTGGAATGCCAGTTAAACGAATGACCTTGTATCTTTTTTGGCTCTCCGCGACTTTGCTCTCTAGGGGCAGCACAACCACGACCGCAATGATAAGGCCGAAATTTCCAAAACCGGAGATAGTCAATGAAGAATACACCGCCACAACGTTTCTGGCCCCAACGAAGGTTTTAAAAGGTACCGAATGGCACCTTCGTTAACGCGCCCCGAATGCACTGAAGGTTTTGCTTTGATCTAGCAAAATACTACCTAGCAAGCTCGGAACAAAGCCGTTGAACATTCACGTTACGTGGAAGTTGCGATAATGATGCAACGTTGATGGCTACGAGACTCGGTGAAAATATTCACATTGGTAATATTTACGCATTGAACATTCATGATCGAACGGACAGTAAGTCAATAGGGAACAGACGAGGCATAAAGCGAGATACGCGGTGGATAAACGTGGGGACGTGGGAGTCGCACTGGTAGTGAATATTATATAGTGTGTAGGTGTGTGTTAGTCGGAGCTACCTTTCCTTCTCCATTAGCCATTTGTTAGAATTTATACTGTAGTGTCGTACACATGCCATTCAGCGTTGTTGCACATGAGCTGTGACTAAAACAGAGCTGACCTGATCTACAGTTTTAATGCCTTCATGCCAACCATATTGTGATAATAGATACAAAATTTGTACTGCTACAGTCGACGATCAGACGCATACGACAGAAAAGCCGGTCTTGCCACAACATCGCCGTCTCTATCTTTATGGTGCTTACTCCATCATTCTCTCGTAAAAGTAGCCCTGACCATATACGTCTGTCTGCATTGCGACCTCTACAACAGAAGCGGAGTTACTTAATATAGACTCGTTTACGGTATTTGCAGTGCTTGACGGTGCTACTTGTTGCCAACATCCAACATGCTCATCCATGCAACAATCGCACCGCGCAGAATATTTTGGCGTAAGTAAAATAAGATTCGAAGAGGACGAAGCGGATCAAAATGGCGTTTGCTCATACAAGCCAGAAGCGCCAGTCCAGGCTTCAACGTTACATTTAAGGTACGTATAGGTTTCGTCAAAGAAAAAGTTTTTTCCGTTAGACAAATAACTCACGTCGTTATGGAAAGTACGCTATTCCCAAATACACCATGGCTTGCAATGACTTATTCACTTGAGTTTACTTCATGTCAGTTTATTTCAATTCTCTCTTTCTCTTTGTTTATTTGCTTATTTCTACTAAAGGCGCTACATTCGATACTGCCCATACACAGATCTAACGAACACGAAAGTTTACTGAGGATGCTTTTCTCATTATACAGACAGACCAAGTTGGTCACACAATTATTCAAAATCTCAAGGCAGAGTATTGGCAATTTGCATACCGGGCTCCAACGTTCAAAATGTTGCTCCTCATTGCTGTTCTACATCGGAGTAAGGTTACGCTTAAAGCACGAATTTGAAAAATCTACCACGTTTATTCAAAAATGTTGCCCTTTACTTAACTCTGCTTCACCTCAGATCAAGCGTCTCGGCATTCGAGCTATTTAAAATTTTTTATTCTCAATGACTCTTTTCATGCGTGATTTATCATCATCCTATTATATACGACGTCCTACTGACATCCAGTCACGCCCTAATCCGGTGTTCACAGTAGGCCCACAGCTAGGTCTATTTGAACGAAAAGATTCAAGGTTATAGAACAACGAGGAAAAGGGACAGCGATAACGTCTCCGGATTTTCTGTTGAAGACACGTTGTACAGAGTGTCCGTGAGGAAGTTGCTCTTCGGATCAGATGAAAAAACTACAAGGGATCCGATGTTGCCAGCAAGAATCAGAAGCTCCGATTCCTTTAGAGACTGCAGTAGTAGAGTGCGTGGATGAGCTCGTTGAGGGATCTCACTTTCGGCCTTGCACTTCAAGGTACATAGAAATGCACACGGGTTCACAGACACAGGCGTACCTGCGCAGGGTGAAAAGCGAATTGCGTGCTTCATCATTCGACCTATTTTGGAGTGCTCGCGCCGGAGTTTTAGCCTCTATGTATCGAGGGGGCGGCAAGGCTCAATCGAGTTTTGTATGTGAGCCTGTTGGGAAAGCCAGCTGAAGAACCAAAGTGGGAAGTCAAATGTACATAGGAAGCTTCCTGAGGCTCTGTGTTGATGGATGACAAAACACTTGGTAAACGGAGAGTCTACATTTCCGGTATAAAATCAAGTTCTTTACGCTACTGATGGAATTATTGCTTTGGCCAGCGCTTTAATTGTACAACTGACGAGTGACAATAGGAAGCACTTACGAGCCTCTAACGGCCTAATTATGGACATGTATGGCGCACAGCAGGACATAAAACGATCTCCCAAAATGGCCTACACAGCTGTTAAGGTGATGGGAAGGACAGACAAACATGATCTTTGATAAAATCCTTTAAAATCTGCTTCACAAAACCTTATAGAAACGCTTTATATGACAGTTGTGTTCCCGTTTAACCTTCAGGGGACCTCCCAACTGAATGCATGGCTGCCAGTGACCATTGTCGTCTTTAAACGCTGGACAGACACAACACTGGATGTGACGAAATCATTCCCCAAGGCCTATTTCGACACAGCAGACCTCATGTTAGCTACGCAAAGCAGACTAAATGAGAAAATCACGACTAGCAAAAGACATAGGGAACTGCTTTTCCAACCAAGGCACGAAAAGGCTTTTGATCTCTGTGCATTATTCGATTGCTCCTGCTGATAGTGCTGGAAAAGGCGCTCTCACACAGTGCCAGCTCGATCCTTTACAACTTCGGCCACTCTCCTTCGAATGGGGCCATAGTGGACGACGAAATGGATAGTGAAGGGCTTGGTTAGTGAACCACAGCGACGCCAGAGCAAAAATACCCTGGTGATATATCTGAAGCAGCGCAAAGCGCTGTACAAATCGTGTCGTGCAAAAACATATCCCAGATGAAGACGCATCGAGGAAGACACCGAGAATAGGAGCAATATTCGTTGCCTCCCAAAAAAGAACGGGTGGTAGAACCCAAAAATGTAACACGAAGTCCACTGAATGGCTTTTACAAAAGGTTATGTGCGACTTGGTTGACTATACTTCGTTCTGTTGGAAAATCTCGCAGTAGAGAAGAACGGCGGGCCGTTCCTGAAGAACAAGTGAGCTTCTTTCAATATGAATTACGCACAGGTATGATCGCTCAGTGGGTTCCTGAATAGGCACAAACGGAATGAAAAAAACTTGTATTGCAGTCCCTTATATACTCACTGCAATTTCTACACGCCATGTATAAAGCAGCTAGCTTACTTAATTTCGCGATTTTGCCCTCTTCGATCCTCAATAAGTAAAATATTACTGTGGTGTTCATATAACGATACGACAGTCTCCGTTCCATAATGAAACTTCGAAAACAAACCACACGAAAACGCATTTCAGGCTTTTTAAGGCTTCAGCGCAAAAGTTATTTCAATAGTTCGGGATCAGGAATCAGAGCATTAAATTTTCTGCTGACCTCGATTTTGACAGGCACGTGGCAAGGGTTGTTAAACCCGCTATGTTACCCTCGAATACCCGATGAGACGATTTACTGTTAAAACCGCACGCTTATATTAATGTATATAAAAGCATCGTACACAAATTAACTGCTTTGAAATACGGAAACCGTATCTCATTGAAGCCTTGAGCCATATTCAAAACAAATTTTGACATGTGTATTGAGAATATGCGATATTCCGAAAATGAAATATTATGCTTTCTGACATTAAAACACTCTAATGCCGCTGATCCTGTAATGTTTTGTGGGCCATGAAAAGCTAATATTAATAATGAGCTTTCCTAGGCGCGCACGAATTGCCGAAATCCACGAACGAAATTTCAAGGGTCAACAATTTGTTTCAACAATTTGCTTGTAGAATACGCAACTAGGAACCAAATGCTCTAGTATGTTCCTTCAAATAATTAAATGAATAGCAATACTTGTACTTCCATGCTTATTACAAGCCGAATATTTTATGAATGCATTCTATACAGCAAAATACAGCAAATACAGCAAAAGTGTAAATAATAGTACTGCATTTTTGTATCTGTGTGTATTTCTTATTAGCCAAATAAATTGACGGCCTTTCCATAGGATTTAACATAAGGAAGTGTCTGAGAATCAGACCACAGCAGCTAGCGATCGTTCGCCTGTCATTTAATGAATGATTGAATAAATGTCTGGGATGAGACATGTGGAAAATGCTAACTCACACAAATCACAGAGCAGAAGGCGACTAACCTGTCAATGCACATTCCACCGCTGCCGAAATTGCGTATTTCGCCAGACCCCACAGCATCTCCTGGAACAAAGAGCTCTGGATAGATCGTCTTTACGAACCATGAAAAGGGTTTGCAGTTTAGCTTCTTTCGTAGAGCGATTCGCTCGCTTATGTCACCGTAGTCGCCCTATAAAAGAAGCAAAAAAACTAAACTAGTAATTGATCACTGGGTTGTCTTGATCAATCTATAGATAGACATAGACGTTGGTTGGTGAATCGACAAAATGTCGCCTTTGCGCCAACCTTTGTCAACAAAGATCGGTCAATTTATTATTTTGGTAACCTGCACGTTACAAATATTTGTTTCACTCCAGAGGATGCTATGCTGGATGTTCTGTATTTTCTCAGCCATCCCTAATGGACGTGTTCTATCACTCAATAGACGCCCGACTGTCGTCACACATTCTAACATCGGCTAAGGATGAAGATCTAAGTGTACTGTGGTACACTTTAAGGGGATAGCTTTGAGAGGAAAGGTTTTCTAAACCTTAACTATAAATTAAGTTTCGTCTTTTACACACGGAAACCATACTTGCCAGCGCGACTTTGATTAAATTCGGTATTTGTATAATTAATGGCAAACTTAGGTTGATAAGGACGAGAGTATTATAACGGTGAGAAAGCTGGTAGTGGAAGTTAGTTATGTCCGTAATACGTTTAGTGAATCACAACGCGGTGTTACTGACATTGTTAAGCCAAAAAATAGATCTAGCGTGTTATTCATTTGTGATCATGGGGTAAAGTCGATGCCAGGCTTCGACAACAAAATCAAGCCTTGCTGCATTCCGAAGCAGACCAACATGAAGACAGCCGCTGTGATCGTCAACCATGACGCAGACTTTAAAAGACTATTACCAACGGCTCGATACATTATGCATCAATGAGACTAAAAAACGTTAGGGTGTTTGCACTAAATACCCATACTAACCAGATCATTGCCGATGCGGTCAAAGTAGTACTTCGCGAAGTCGTCTAGCCAAACCTTAGCCAGTCGAACGGAGTTCCTTTTCAAGACGTTTACGCCCGAGCGCCATTTATACGGAGACCTTTTGCGAAATATATGACCGACGTGCGAACAGGGAATAATTTCTAGACGGCCGCCGCACATCCATGTCTGTACGATCACCAAATTATAGAAAAGCCCTCGATTAGTAAACAAAAATAATGCGCCACTATTACACACAAATATTGCACCTTTAAACTTCGTTACATTATAAGTTGATGAACGTGTTGCTCAGGTACTCGCAGGGTCACAACTTGGAAAAACGTATCGCATCAAATATACACATAGGGCGTAATAAAACACCGTAAGGTTACTGCATTTGTTTAATTAGAAATAGGGTGAAGTAACGCTGGTTAATAGTACTGACAGCATCTGATGTGATCTGTGCACGCAAATATTTTGTTTACGATTTCTTAGTTAAAGGCACTGTTATTTCAGAGCTTGTCCTCCTTCAGATTTTTTCTCTGCGGTTACGTGATTGCTATAATTGATTGCTTGTACTAAACCATTTCATTCTAAAAAAATTATTTTCGCTGGCCAGTGCTAGCTTGTGCACTTTTCCAAATACAAATCGGAATCGTTACATGACGTAATGACGTAATGGAGAACAACGGATCTTGCGCGTCCTTTTGGTTCCCTAGAGCAACGATCTAAGATATGTTGTGAACTTTTGTAGTGTACCTTGAAGGACAGTTCTAAGTTTTCGCCTCCCCATATGTCAAAACCCGAATCGTAGGTGCCGAGTTTTCGGAAGAAGTTGGCATCAATAGAGAAAAGCCCTCCGGCCATTGTTGGGCTTTCTACAGGCTGCCAACGCTTGTAGCCTGCCTTGGATATTCTGCAACAATAATAGAAACACCACTGAGCAAAATATTTTAGCTAGCTTGCATCAATCTGGTGGAACGTCATTTTTCTGAGTTTCATGAAATCAATTTCAAATCGTTGGTCTACATTCTTTTTTAGTATATCTATTTATTTATGTTTAAACTCACTTGGTCCGATTCGGAAATTCATTAGATGGGTACGGGTTGAAAACATTCTGATCGATACTTGCCAATGCTAATTCGTCAAGCACAGTCCGTAAGCGTACCTGCCTGTGCTACAGTAGCACTCACTGCTAATAACTATCATTGTAATTAAATAGAGCGCCAAATTGATTAGAAACGATTGCTACCGGATGAGGCTCCACAATGAGAGATTAACTTCAGAAAAATGAATGACGGCGTCCTGTCGCCCTTTAGAATTTCAACTGTGGAAGTTCTAGCAATTCATTTAGCAATGCCGAATGAGAATGCAATAATTATGGTAAATACTTAGATCCTAAGATCAGCGAACCCGCAGCCCCCAATAATGGAGCATTTAGTGGGCCTACATTTACTTCAATATGTTTGTAGAAACATAGCTTCTGTGGAAACACACACGAAATAATGAGTGCAACTGCAGCACGTGAAATTAAGCATATTTTTTCAAAATGCATCCGATATCGCTAACATTATCCTGACAAATCACTGGATGTCGCATGTGTTAACGTGAGTTAACATATACAATAAGCACAAATCGACATGGAAAATCCCTCTTAGCGAGTGGAAGCTATAACTGTTTGCGGAAACTAAGATCCAATTAGGATTGAACGTTTGTATTTGTCAACTTGTAACTCGCGGCTCAATGATGAGTACAGAACTTGGTTGTGTCATTGTATTTAATTGCCGTAGCTAAGTTATTCAAAAAGCATGCAAGACTATTTCTAGCTCAAACAATTATATTCGACTTCAAGTACCTTTATACTAGATATGCATTCTCTATTATTGTTCTAATGAAGATAGAAATCTGATGTTCTTCCTTTCTTGCCGCTCTTATCAAAATCCCTGACTTCTGACTGATATTAATAGTATTTGAGATATTGGTTATACGTTATTTTCGGCTATTATGTCGTCATGCATGCTGTATCAACCGAAAATTTCCTACCAAGTCATCGTCAACGGGTGCACGTTCGCAACGGTAAAGATCCCTCATTCTGTACGACCCAATTAGGGTTACCGGAGCTACGTTAATGGTACTACTTACGGATGTCTTATAGAAGTGAGAAAACACTGCTACGAGACACTGCACTGTATAAATGCATTGCAGAAATAATATTGTACCCTACGGGAGAAATAGATAAAATGTGTTATTTGTTGTCCTACCTTTCTGGTATCATGTGCCAGGAGAACTGAAGGCTCCAGTCGAATCCACCGACATTGACCTCAGCACTCTCCTTTACATTGTACTCGAGCGTTTCGTCATTGATCACGTCGATAACCGGACACACGACCGTTGTCGGATCACGGGCAATTCGATCCAGCAATGGCTCCAGCCAGCCTTTAACAAAATAGATTTGATGCGTTTGAATTGAAGGGAACACAAATACGCGTTACTTAATTGAAAACAAAGAAAGATGATTTGGCCAATCGATACGTACACGAGTAAGATAAAGGACGACTATTCGAAACCCAAAGAGAATTAATAACATTCACATCGCAAATAACAAAGGCAAACATGCTTATTAGAGTCTAGTACATAATGGAAGTTCGTTTTGTCCGTTTTACCTCCAATCGATATGAATTAATTTTATCATGGCTTGAAGCCTAATGGCATTTCGGGCCCTTACTAAGGGCCAGAGTGTTGCAATATAATGTCGCGATCATCGGCCTAACCTCAAAAGGACCTCTAGGGGTTGTAGAGGAAATTGATTTCCTCTCGTATTTCTTCGCTTCATTGATGCGAACACTCAAAGCGATTCTAATCAACGGAAGTAGATGAGGATGTAAAATACGCCATATATGTGGGAGTTCGTCATGCAATTTTGTTTTAAATGAGCACTGTAACCGCGCTCTAAACTTGAGCACATTGTGCATCAGAAATTGCATTTGAGATTTCTTATATCTGATGTTTTGATGCACGAATATAATATTTTATGTGGCAAAACGCCCCATATGATCATCTTACGGAAATTACAGAAGTGGTTTCGCACGTGTTTATAAAACGTTGTCAAAATAGAATATCTAAGAAAATCTAAAAATATATTTATAGTCACATTTGAAGGACTAGGGATCACCCATGTGCTAATGTCGAAAGTATGTGGTATATCCCTGGTTCAAGGCCTGAATAAGATTGATTTCGAAACATTGCCATAAGACGTTTCTGTGCGGCGTCCGCTTACAGATGGATGATTTGATGCAATATCTACAACAAATTGTATTTTTAGCGGAAAGTGCACGCAGAGGGTCGCTGCTTGATCAGACAGATGCCGCATCTACCCGATAATGCAGGACATGTTTTGCTCCGGTTATTTGTTTTGGTCTCAACCGAAAATAGCCGAGAAGCACAGACCGGTGGTTTGCTATGGTGCAAGCTAAAATGGAGCGTAAAGACGCTACTCCGATATCACATTTAGTACCGCTATAGAGCATAAGTTTAGGCACAAATAATTCCACATTTTATTTAGCAAAATATTAGGCAGCATTCAATACCTTCCGTACACTCAACGTGCGAGTCGAGGAACGTCAGTACCGGGCCTGTAGCTTTTTCTGCGCCGAGTAGCCGAGCTCTAATAAGTCCTTCACGCTTGGTCGCTCGCACGATACGTACTTTGGGATAGGCAGCCATATACACTTCAAGCGGTTTCTGTAATTAATAGCACAACATGCTCTTGTGTCTAACTCAAGCGATTGAAATACCGCCATACGACGGACTCGAGAGGTGCAGTTCAACTATGCTAAGTAGGCTAGCGGAAATCTACAGATGCAGATCTTGAAGGCTATCCCCATCGATGCCGAGTTTGTGTTTCATCTCCGCAAGACAATGCTACTGTTTGATATGTCGGCAATAATTCTACACGGTCGGCGTCAAACACCAATATGACTTCAATATGGAAGAGTTAAGTGTAAACCATGAAAGATAAGAAAGATAAAGTAAAAACCTTAAAAGACTTCTGTCTCTCCCTCTCTTTCTTTACACACGAACAAACATGTTTTTTAAGGTTCTTTCTGAAGCGGTAAAAATGAAAAACAATACAGACCTTGATGTGATCCATATCGGAGAAGTCGTCAACAAGTATAATTTCCTTAAGTAGTTCCGGTGGGGACCGATCAAGGATCGAATGTACGGTTCGCAAAAGAACAGTCCATGCTTCATTATGGAAGCAAACGATGACTGAAGTAACAGGCAAATCATCGAGGTAAGCCAGCGGCTTGCATTCGGGGTACCGCATATCCGGCAGTGAACGACGGACCGAGATCAGGTCCGAAACGTATGAGTTGAATGCGTTTTGCTTCCAGCCTTTTTTCTCCTGCGAAAATAACGCTTGTCCAGATTACAACATATATACTTGTCATTTATTGAATAGAACGAAAACACCTCTTCTGTCACTACAGACTATTTCAAATTTCCGAAAACTCTTCATGGCTGCCAGAATGAAGGCTTCAGATATTCTAACAACTTTACTTGCAAACTACATGAAAACTGCACAACTCCAGGGCCGTGGGTTATTCGATTCGGTTCTACTAGTCGTATATGTTCTTAAATCAATAGTGTTATTTAAAAGTAAAGGGTTGCGTATTGCTGTAGTTGCGAACTGTCACTGCACTTCAATTGCCAAATTATTTGTGTAAAAAAGTTAGGAGTAGATAAAACAAAAAATCCTATGTTGGCTATGCAACTAAATGCAAACACCTATATGATAAGATTATTGTAAAACACCCAGCCAACACGATGTAACGAAACAAATACTCTATATCACTTACTCGCAACGGATTTCCTTCCTCTACTCATTAAAATCGTTCTGCCCTTCTCAAATGGGCAGGCAGTTTGGCTTTCTTTCCAGGGGTCGAAATAATTGGATGGTCATATAATATCCCTGTAAGCGTTCTTGTGCTCTTGTACAAAGATTTGGTGTACATAAAAACAGGAGGAACTTTACCTGACCCACAGGCAATCGTCACCATGGCTACATGCTTGTTCACAAATAACGCCTAGACATCGGCGACTCCGAGCGTAGGAGTCCTCATTAAGTTCCGTACATTGCCGTGTTTTTTGGACGTTTGATACAGAGCAACCGCAACAGCAAAGTAGGTAAAATGGCAAAATTCTAAGAATGTAACTTCTTCGTGGTGCTGTAGGTTTTCGTGAAATTCCGAGCGCAGACGATGCGCCTTCACTTTAAGGCGTACTTGAGGCGAGATATTAGCCAATAATACAAAATCGGGGAGTAACTAGACGCATAGTCGCGTCTAGTCGCGTCTAGGGGCGTAAAGTCGGCTCACCCCTGAATTATATATGAATTAAAGAGTAGTGGTGCGCAATACCGTGCATAGAGAAGTCAACTAATAAAAGTGCTTAAATGCAGCACTAACGTTGAGGTATGCTCGCGAGTGCAGTTTGATCACCTTAAATATTCGGCCAGTAATTACTACTTAAATTTGATGGCACAATATAATAATTGCCTCTATAATTGTTAATAAATAGATATTCCCCATCAAGCATAAATGAGAAAGTTCGTATGATAATGAAGCTGTAATGTAATTATAATATACTGGTATAATTTACCAACGCCTTCTGGCCTCTTTATATATATATATAGATATATATATACACACGTTTAGGGGGGACATTAGCTTAAGACCTTCTTCCTTCCTTTTCAAATCATCTATGTAATGCATAAGCACCATCTACGATTATGACTTCGCGCGAAGTAATAGCATAACGCAACATCGCCCGATGTACACACTTCATGGCCGAAAAAACTTTACGGCACAACTGTGTATCCCAACGATCGCTACCAGCGTAGACAACGAAAGTTCCAGAAAAAACAAAAGCCAGAAAAGTGATCAAGACACTGAATATTTTGATGTCCGTCGCTTCGAGTACCAGCTCCGACGTCAAGCGCACAGAGCCAACAGAAATGCGGAACCACGCGGAACTATACGATATCACCTCCCGGGCCTTTTTTGTTCGTTTTTGTGCAGTCGCTCTTCGTCCTCCCATCGAACAAAGGGATATGTCATTACCGTGGCGCGAGGCAACATCGGCATTATTGCTAGGATACTATCGTTATTCCAACCCCCGCCTGATATTCGCTCTCCTCTCAAGTCAGTTGTTGTACGTTCATCTCACCATCAGCATCACACATTAGGAACTAGGCGGCTTAGCGCGCCAAAACCACCGCCTCTGGCGGACAGCCAGAATCTGTAATCGCCTCAGCCCACGACCTCATCCCCGAGCATAGCGTCACCCCTCACGCCGGCCGGTGACGGTTGCACTTTTACCGTCGGTTACAGAAGCGATTGGACGGTAGCTTGAATAACGCTTGACAGGTATCAGCAAAGCATTTCTGGGGTGGAAATTTCAAGCTCCACCACGCAAAGGCGTACTGGGAATTTTCTATGATCCGCCTAGATGGTTTGCTTTGCCTCATGCCGGGAAGATATCGCGACCTTACTACGGCCGTAGCAACTATCATCAGGCAAAGCAGTGATACAATGACCGCATTCTTGCGTCGCCTTTACGGCAAATAATTTTCACCATTTTTTGAAAACAAAGAAATAATCCGTGGTGATACGAGGTAATGGTGTTTTAGGTGACGTCAGTGAAGCATCGGGAGGAACGGACTCGCGTAACGCATACATGGTGGAATATTCAGTGGAGTTCTGCAGCATAGTATTATGGTTTCTTTGTTACTTTATACTGACATAACACTATAGACTTGCCATATGTCACTGCGGGGTCAATATAATACACGCGCATCAGGTCAAAATATAAAGAATCTACAGAGAAGTACGTAAGTGTCATGCTAATTGGGTAAAATGTTCGTTTTTAGCTCACAGTTCAATGGCGTTTTATTAACGCACTGAAACTCGCCAACAGGTTCTAATTTGACTGGACCAGGATGGCCATGGACACATGCTTTTAGCAAGTACTTCATTCGTCGTGTGTGTATGTGTGCGTTCGTTAATAAACGCGCAGAATTTAATGCACAATCTGCAATGTTCTACAATTAGAGGGCAACGAACGCCTATCTGTTTTGCGCTACTAGACTAGGCCTCTGCTCTTTCATTGTATGGATCTGCAACTAAGGGTAGCGCTCCGTAATATAGTTTTCAATTAAGCTGCCACTACCAATATACCTTCTCCTTTTCGGCCTGAGTGAGATTTGTCAGCTTCACTGGCAACCCCATTTCTCCAGGTGCATTCGGATTCCGTTGTTGTATCCCCAGTGGATGTTCAAGATGGCTCGGCAGTTTCTCGTTGGCGCCAGCTTCTACATCATTGCTGAAATCATTTTTGCCATTCTGGTTGGATGCATCTTCGTGCCATGGCAATTTCTGCCGCAAACGTCGATGTCCAACGAACGGCTGCCCTCCATCGCTGTCCTAAGTGACAAACCAAAATCGAAAAAAGATGAACTGACAATTTGCTTCTCGATGTGCTAACCTACCCGCCTGAAATGTTTTCTTCTCGTGCAAGCCTGAACTATGTTTAGGTTCATGTTACTGGTCAAATAGATATGAGAGGGTATACGTGTGAACTCACAATAAGGAATTAGCTACCGTTCAAAAAAATCGATTTCACAATAAATTGATAATTAATAATTTGCAAAATAAGACCTAATTTGAAAGAGGCTCAATTACCATGTTTTAAATTTAAATTGAGGAAATTAATTATTCTATTAAATAAATCCATCGCTATTCCCTGAAGGCGGTCAGTTTTTTAATTGCCAAATTTTCAGAATTTCCGTTATTCTCGGACACTTCCAAAGTTGCAAATTTGAGAACATGCGAACAAATGATGGGAAGCGTCAAATATTGCAACACTAGACATATGACATATTTCTATTTACACGACATATTTCTAAAAATATTGTGCTGTTCCCATTATGTAAATAGGGAAGATGCGCCATAAGCGAAATGACAAACTGTCCCCTGACAATTTTATTCGGAACTTGAGCGACAACATAGAACAACAAAAAATCAACTCCACGACCACCGTGCGGAGCAACAAACGTGCGTGCATCTGCTGGATAAAATTATTCCGTGCCGACACGAGTAACTAGACATCACTGAGGAGAAGAGCTAGACGACACCAACGGTCGTATTGCAATACTAAACGGTTACCTCTGAAAAAAGTAACCCTCGCCGTTTAGACACTTGATCGACCAGACCCTTGACAGATGCTAGCGTTAGTTCCGACCATTAGCCACCAGCGACGCATCACGTGAGCAAACCATTTCAGGGTAAAACATCGTTAATTAATATTGATTTCTTCTCAAACGCAACGTCAGCCATCTATACAGAGTTACCGCTTATGGTAGGAAAGACGTGCAAATACAAACAACGGCATCTCATCTAGTTACAATCGATAACTGGGCTGACTTACGGTTTCGTTAGGATTAAAAGCTTCCTAACCTAGGACCTAACCTAGGACCTAACCTACGTGATACCACGGATGTCACAGCATTAACCTTGACAAAGATCGCAAATGCTTTTAGCCCCACTTAACAGACGCGTGGCTACCGACATTACCGTAATTGACGAATAGCTATCTCTGTAGACTGCCGATCTAACCAAATGCAACTAATACATTTAGCACACACTAGCTGGAAATATTTACATGCATGCATGCCCGAAAAATGACGTGAAAACCGCTTGCAGCTAACAGATCCAAAGCTACAAGCACGTTATGTGCGTTTCAATCAAGATTGCAGCATTTCGTTTGAGATTGCAACAATGTTCCAGGAACATGCAATGGCTTTACCACAGAAAGTTGCCTCGATGGTAGAATGGAGCAGACCAAAGCGCATGGTTTTTCTGTCCTTAAAAACGGATGTCAATTTCTGGCAGCTAACAACCGCAGACAAGTTAAATTCTTAGGAAAGTTAATTTTAACATAGCAGAGGAATACACTTCAAACGATTGCCATCGAGAATACAGTACTACTGCAGTCATACTACCTATCATCCTGTTTTATGCTTCATGAAGCAATTGCAATAGATTCCAATCACTGACTGGCGAAGTTCCAAAACCTTCTTCAACGGACCGACATAAAATGATCGGTGTAAAATTTGTAACCTACGTTTAGGAAATGGGTTTTCGTTGTTTTAGCGGCGAATTTCCCGACTGACTTGGGAAGATCTTTTGTATAGCTGGGAGTTGTAGAAAACCTTATAACTTCACTTAGCTGTCGGTTGTGGAGATTTAATCTCTGCATTTACAGTCTGGTTCACGCCAATTAGGATAAACGGTTTACCCCGTGTGACGTTTGTGCCTCGTGTAAAACCACACTCTTTTCCTCAAATATCTTTGAATGCATTGAAGAGTTGTTCCACACTTGGGGTCCGTCTGATTTAGACCACATGAGCAGGCGGTCATTGCAGCTTCACGATAACACTTTAGCAGAAACGACATCATGAAACGTTTGGGTAGCAGTCCTTCACGCCGAATTAAATTTCGCTATTTTTAACTCCAGATGGTTTTATTGATCGTGAAAGAAGAGCTGCTTCCTATCACGTTTTATGCTCCAGCCATTCGGTGGTGGGCCGAGCCTATCTGTATTGGCCAAAGTCATTTCCACACACACATACATACACCAGACGTACACCACACACAAAACTTGAAGTTGTTTCGCCTAACTCGCTAAGAAGCTGAATCCTAAAAATTATTTTCCTTGAGGAAAATATGCTGATCTGAAAGACACACAGCTGCGAGCGCGGAATCCGGACCAAAACTTAACGATGAACGAATTTGTCATCGAAGCAAATGTTTGTCTAGATGATGCTTTGCTAAATTCAACGACCAACACGTGTCCCGGTCACTTACCGTATGGGGCAGAAATAGCTGCGGTAATGCTGACGCCTCAAGAAGCTGTGTCGCCCGCCTGTTTGAGGAGAGCACGGCGAATGCGAAAGACGCAATGGTCCACGAGCCAAACAGTACAACAAACCCTTTGAGGAGAAGCGTACGACGTCGGTTAGAGATCATGACGTGACGAAGGCGTCAAATTCCACCTACGAAGGACAAGAAGCCAGAGGCGCAACTAGAGCACCACGCGTCGCCGCTGCAACAAAAATGCAAAAACGGACATGTATATATACGTATATTTATGCTCGAACATTAATTTATTATCAATTGTGCTGAGGAATTATTGAAAACAGCTTTCCGTTTGACACCCTATTGGATTTTACAGCGTTTCAAGTATTCGTGCACGTGGTGGTACTTATATATATATAGAAGAAGCCCTAATTTAAGGTTCGTGGCTTCAAATTTATATAACTTAGAAAATAAAAATCCAGCGCCGGGTTCTTTTTACGTAAATATACAATGTTGTGTCAAGTGGCAAAGAGAGCTCAAAAATTCGCTTTACTTTTTAAAGGTTACAAAGACAGCAGTAGTTAAACTGCTGTTTATTGAATTGACCAGTTTTTGTTACTGGAATGTAAACGCCCATCGTCAAAAATTTATTGCTAACAATCACTGAGCAGGTTTCGAAGGTCCTCTTTCGAACCCATGGTTTACACCAAGGAGTACACTGAGGTCATTTTGCACGACAATAAGGACACGACACGTCCAATTTCTGAATCATGTCTGCACAAACGCAACAAAATTCTTTCGGCAGGCGTCTGTCGGAAGAGAATTCGCAACAGGCTTGATGGAAAATCAGACGCTGAGGCTCTCGCTAAAATTCCCATTATAGAAAATATACGAGTTTGAATTAGCTCCCAGATAACGAATTTCGGGGTCTTCAACCTTCTGAGTGAGTTTTTCTATTTCAGCGGCTTTCAGCAGAATCAGAAATACATCGTAGCTTGAAAAGTCTTACGGACTTTCTGATTTCGGCAGACATTTACTTTTAGCGGCTTCAAACTATTATTACCAACGAAGGGCTGACACACAGTTCGCTCGTACTGCAAAAATGCTCGCCAATTTTAGTACATCGGCTGTCAGGAGCACCCAAGCAAGCTGGATTATTAGTCAGCGCATTTCGTTAATGATCATTTCCCTTCAACGATCATATTGATGTGTCTCCATCAACGGTTAACTTGCCTCTGAGTCGTTCGGTTATTCAGCAAAACAATGGAAGGGTAGCAATAAGGGCATGGCAACTTCCTTCGGGGGGAAGAGCATAGCAACTTCCTTCGGGGGGAAGAGCATGGCAACTTCCTTCGGGGGAAATTTTTTGACGGTAGGAGAGCCCCTCGCCGATGGTGTCACCCATTGACAAAAATATGCACAGTACACAACCGTTTAGTTACGCCGTTTCCGAAATCCTTACGTCAACGTCTATCTATATAGCAATCAACTTCCGAGTAATACTCCCTAGCCAGGTAAGCATCGTTTAGCGACAAATGCGTGCGTAGATGTCCAATCAGTTGCACAAGCATCCAAACACACTCCGAGAGACTCGCAGCCATATGTTAATCGTACTCGTATTCGTAATTCCCCGCATACGATATACGAATAGTTTGATCGAGTATTCAAGACTTGTCAGTTGAGTCACCGCAAAAGCAATCTCAGAAACGCTGGCCACAGATCCTGCCCGAGCTGGGGTTACCAAGTAGTGATTTCATCTCTTCTTCGTAGCACGAAATCCGGGTGAAAGAAATTGAAAAGCCTTCAAACCAGTGAACGGGTCGGCACCAAACGAAATTTCGTCGGTCAGTTTTCGTATTTTTTTCACTATCGCAGCACACCAGAGATATCATAGACGAACACATGACGCGTAGAGGCGAGGAACGAAATAATTTTCTTAGCGCCGACTCGCGTAGACCTTAAGGAAAACGCATTAGTAAACACTCTAGTGCTGTGTTAGTATGCAGCTATTGCAAGCGAGTCTTTCGCTTCGCTTGAAAAATTTAGGTCTTCTGAAAGAGTAGCGTTACACTTAGGCTATTATATTACTTGCGGCAGACAGCGATAACAAACGCGATACGGAGAAGATGTAACGCATTTAGCCATGTGGCATTGCTTAACGGGGAAATGCTCGAACACCGAAGGTGGGGCTTCGAAAGCGTTAGTTGTTGGTTATCCGCACTTTGCAGCCTATGCGTAGAAGAATTGGTCTTCAAATGTTTCTCCACTCTTTTGAAGCCGTCGGCCACGCGTGGCTATGACTTGCGAAAATTTAATCCACAGCTGAAATATGGTACCTCGTATGATCTTTTTCATAAAATCAAAAATTACACCCAAATAGCTTGCATCCATCGTGGCAGAAAACGATTACCGAAAAACTACAAAGCGAGACGAAAATACACCAACAAATCTAAGGCGCAAGAGCGTGCAAACGTCAATGCTTTCTCGTCGATGCTAATAGCAGGTGATTAATAGGAAGCACGAACAAAAATAACTGAATCAGTAGAATTTCAGTTCATTTTTTGTGTCGAATCTTCTAGCTACAAAATCCATCATAGAAATTAGTAACACAATTTGTATTTGCGACATCGTGACATTTAAGAGATGTACACGCGTAGTTTAATCCAAACAGAATTCACAATGTAATACACATTTCAGAACAACAAAACGAAATAATAGGAACAATTGATTTGTACACAGACCATTCGCAATTGAACAATAATAACATATTTGTCCCGATTGGCGTTCTCTAGTGTGATTGTTGCCATTTTTTAAAATTTTTCTATGCTGACTTCTCTTTGCTTTGAACCAAAAATTTCAAGTCCATACTTTGTCGTCACGGTTATGCCCGTCTAATGCCAGACGGTCACACAAATCTAGTGGGGGCACACAGAAAACTACGAACAAGTAGCGAAGTTCAATATAGCAAATTCCGTTTTTGCAAATGAATTTAAGTCGCGCTCTGTTCGTTATTCACTTGTGTAAGATTTGAAGAAACATAAAGTAAAGCTGTCACGCCACAGACCCAGAATACGAAGCATTATTAGTCAAACGGGGAAATGACCTATGCAAGACCATCGCCGCCAGTTCCTCTTAGAACATTTGGAACTGAATTAACCTGCGCGACAACAAAGCAGTAAACCGCCAAATAACGAAACGCGTTTTCGAAATTTTCGAATGGATTTTTGTAACAGTAGAACAAGCGAGACCGTATATACCAACGCTAGCCGATAGATGAGCTTCCGATGCGTCGCTACCAGTTTCAGTACAAATGTTAGTTAATATTCAACTCGATTTTCCGCTAAATGGCTCGCATTTCAACACACCACCAATTAGTTGGTTTTTGCGCGCATTCAACGCGTCTGGTGACATGTGGCACCCAAGCAAATCACCGGCGCCTATCTGAACCTTGACGGGCTCGATACGCTTCAAGCTAGCACAAGAAGTGCCAAGAAATATCAGCACATAGCAATTGACCCGGCATGAGTCCTCTTCGCCACGGTAGGCGGCTGCTGGATGACATTTGTCCAGGATTGATTTTCCTAGCGAGCAAGTTTCCAACATGGCGTGCTCAACCTACCAGCATTGTCACTCCATTAGCCTTCAGTTTGTCTTCGGCCGAACCATTAACAGCGAGTCACATAATGACTAGATGATTCACATGGCCCCGAACAGTGCTCCAACGTCGTGTATTTGTTTTGCCGCCAATGTCGTCGGCGCGGTGTCGCCAGCTGTCCCTTCGCACATGTGTGAAGTCGTGTCGTGGTGCGCGTCAACGTGGGCGGAGTGATACTACGGAGTGGGTCGTATTTTCGTTTCGACTCCTGGTCGCAGGCGACGCGCCTCTTATGGCTGTGTGATCTCACTGACTTGTCTTCACATCGAACAGTTACCGCGCGATCGGCGGCTGGGTGGCGGCCACAGCGCTCACGGGTGTTGCCGCCGTGCCATGGAACACACGCCGAAAGGTTAGGGAACACAATGCATGGAACGGTCACAAACAGTCACGATAGCATCAATATCGCGAGCAGCAGCAGCAGCAGGCTAATGCGTATATCGGCCCTCAGGGTTTCGCATGCGTAACATCGTTTTCGGTCCAGTTAACTATCAAGGCCAGGCTGAACTTTGTAGGGCACTTTTGTGTCGGCGTCTCCAAAGTTTTTCTCCGGGTGGATCGACCAGCGGAGGCCAAAGCGACAACGATCATTAGTATTGGGAAAAAGACAATCAGCCATAGACCGATTATCTCGTATACTGGCTTTTTTAAACATTGAAATACAAGCACACAGCATATTGAAAAATGGCACCTTCTGTGGAGAAACGGTACTAACATGGCCCCGAACTAAGGTCGAAACGCCATTACACACACAGACCAACGGTTTTTTCATCTCAGAAGAATTGGCTGAGACCTAAGTCGATCGAGCAACCCCGTTCGACCACAGCGAACTCCAATGGCACGCCTTATCCTAGTTATTCCTCATGCTATATCCGAAAATGAGTGAAATCGCACTCGACTTACTTCGGACACACTTACTTCGGACTGTGATCTGGCGACTACAATGTGGGTATCTGTGTTGACATCGCCGTTATTAGCCATCGCTTGCACCTTTATCTAGATATCTGAGAATATTATACAGTAATATAATTTTGATTGAATAATAAATAATCCACTGTAAGGCGCGCGCATGTGTCTGCTACTTACAGACGTGTCACTGCATCTTCAACCTCATGGCATTATCGTGATAACACCTTTCCGACGTGTCAACCATACTCGACTTATACAGTATGTAAGTTTTAATAACCAATTAGCCAAACCTACGCCATTCTCTTCGTAACCAACCGGTAGAGTAATTACCCTATAACGAGATTTAGCCGTTCGATATTAACGGAAAACGATGATGAGGGTCGGCTTTGGTGAATGCCATTATCTCAGCGAATTAGTCCGGTTGCTTTCCACTCGTGCCGTACATATAACGTGCATCGTACCACTGCACTGTCAAGATGTGCCACGTTTCGTGTCGCACAGAATGAACAACGGCATATCCAACACATTATTTCACCTGTACAAATCCATTACGATCGCCACGTCCCGACGTGTTACCATACTAATACTATGAAACCACCCGAGTGCCTGCGAGTAGCAACTCGAGACGGACATCTTGCCGTGCATAATTTACTATCGTAATAACAATATCGTTACATTTTCATGTGGCACAAGCCTATAAATGCATGCGCTAGCATGCTAGGTGCAGACGCTCGACTCGTGAACATTTAATACCTGTGTGACGGATTCTATGGCGTCAAACTGGTCCATTAGCTTGTCTGTACTCGAGTGCGCCATTGTCCTGTCGGTGAATACAATGCCACTGTCCTATCTATACCTTGGACTTGGTTCACATGACTTCGCGTCCTGCGTAGGCATCACTGCATGCTATGTCCTTTGCGTGCGTCATGAACGGTCGCCATATTAACGCATTATTCTTCCGATGGAACTCTAGGACGTTGTCGTACGCATTTTTATACGGCCCGTTTGAATGGATACCCGTTGTATTCGGCTGAGGTGCCTGCTCAGTTTTTGCTCCGTACTTGATCGTCAATCTATACCCAGACGCAACTATATCGGTCGATTCGACAGAATTAAAATGCGAAACCTCACAATTGCAATCCTGTGTTACGAAGCGCAACTCGTCGAACTGCACCAGAAAGACCACTGCAGAGTAAAGCCGAACAGGTTCCGGTGTTTTGCCAACTTGTCTGCGGCCAACATGTTGCTTTTGATGTGACCATTTGCTAGAGCTCTCCAGGGCTCAAAGTAGAACCACTCGATCTGACTCACATTTCTCGTTGTTTACTAGTAACTTGTTTCAAAACGGATAGTCACTTAGCACACAGTTAACCGGGCTTTAGTTACAACGACCCAATTTTGCATCCAATCAGTACTCGGCGCAGTGTCTGTTCCTTTGCCGCGGTGCAAACTGGCGTCTGCCATATAATTTAACTGTTTAATCTCTCGTAATAATCTGCGGATTCGTTCCCTTTTGGCAAAGTGGGTAACCTCTTCATATGGGCCACAAGCAAATGTTAACGAAACACACTTTCTGCCCGAAAAGGTCGCTTTCGTCATAGCGACGCGCGGCAGCTTCGTAGCGAATTCTCATTGGAAAATGATGCATCACTGCAGAAACATATCTATTGCCGCCTGTTCACCTTGCGGCCACACAAAACCGATAGATATCGCTGACGCGTTAGTAAGCGACCCTAAAAACCGCGATCACCGGATCACCGGAGCAGATTTGTTGGCTCGTGCATCAGGGTAAAGGACAAAGCCGTTTTTCTGCGGACAAACAAGTTGCTGGTGTCCAGACCGCACATGGTGGCGTTGGTAACAGCTTGGAAAATAAAATGGCTAACGGGCGTACGGCCGACTGGGGTCAAGTCGTTCCGGGCACGCTTTGTTTCTGTTCATGGATCCACGGCCTTTATAAATATGACGTGGCGTTGTTGTACTTAATGAAATCTATTTTCTGGAATGGATGCGATGCGCAGAGGTTGACGATAACTTTCTGGTGGATATTGTGATATGTGCAAAGGCGAAATGAAGCAAATACACCCTTTTTATTCCGGACAAAAAGGATTCCTTCTACATGAATGACCGGTTCATTCAATTGAGTGGTATTGACGGGTGCTCTGTACCGCTGAGTGACGGCGGTCGCAGAAATTACTCACTTACTTTGGGTACGCAGACAGCAGTTTGAACTAGAATAAAATTCGCTTCTAGCCAGATCACCACTTTCGCCAATTCCCCAATAGCAGCACGAGTAATGATGTGTTTTACTAGATTTCCACTCCACAATGAGGAGTGAAAATCCAGTCTAACGGCGACCACCGTTATGATTATGGCACCGCGTTCGATTTGCGGGGAAAAACTGACCGCACGGACTATTCATATCCAAGTGACGCTCTCTCCGATTAGGAAGGCCAGAGGAACTCACGTTTCTTTATCGTTTCCTTAAGTCCTTAGCGGCATCTCTCCGGCTGAGAGCTACGCTATGCATTGAGACAGTTCACTCCTGTCGGCCGATGGGAATCTACAAATGATTCCCATCGGCCGACAATGGGTGTTTATTCACTGGGAAACCTGTGCCGTACCGTTGCTTGTCGCGTTTGCAACGCAGAAACGCGCCCGCCCCAACCGAAAACGGTCGAGTACAGCCAGCGCTGGCGACCATTGGCGCGTGTAATGACAGCGATCGAGCACTGCTCCCGTCATGACCAGACAATGCAAGTCGCCATGATGCTGCCATTCGTCACTGTTATGTCACAAGTCTACTCGCCTTCTCTAGTTGATCCTCGTTCAAGTGCTTTTCCGTCGAGGACAATGCCTACGTAGCCAATGTGTGCGATATACGAAAACGCTGGCCGAATGGCCACGATTCAGCCTGCACGTCTCAGACAAAATGTCCCTTTAGCATCTCAGCTGGCCGCGTCGCTCGGCGTGGCGATAGGCGCCATAACACTACCGATGTACTGGAGTAAGATGACAAAATCCACTGCGATAGTCAGCGTATGGCGATACTGGAACTACGTATGGCTAGACCACGTCACCTAAGTCTGAAGCTAAATATGTTTAGGCTGACGTCTTGGACGTCCGACGTGAAATGTGCGAGTCTCATTAAGGCGACTTCGCGCACCTGTGCTCGTATTTATGTCTTTGGCACTGTAGGCTGACTCCAACAGACGTGGCAATCCGGAGCTAAAGGATAGCCGGGCAAGGCAACCGCAACATATTGTGTTGTTCTCTCTTGTTGTTGATAAGACACCATAGAAGTGTTAGATTATCAGCAGGAGAGTTTCGCTCAAAAGTATCGACAGGTGGCAGCTGTGGAACGATTACTCGAATGGTTGGAAACACCGGATAAAACGAACAATTGTAAAGAACGATAGCGGATACTCCACATTCATTACCTACGAATTGTTGAAGCAACAATTGCATACGAGCTATCGGACCTTCTAGCATTGAATGAATTTAAATGAATGCTATAATTTCTATTCTGATAATTGAACCACATGGCATTGCACGTACAGCTACGCCTATTCTAAATAAAAATGAGTCGCATAGGAAATAATTTATTAGACGCATAAGTAGCCTGGTAATAGTTTGACGTGTTTCAGCGGATGTATGCTGATTTTCATAAATGGTGTAGCTGCGGTAATTTCTTTCCTGTGTGCGTTTCAATGCGTTTCCAAGCCTCATGCAAACTAAACTACAATGCATCGATGCGAACTTACTCATCGAATCTTTAAAACTATTTCAGTACCTTCTATCGGTCTCAGCTCGCAGAAACATGCGTTCATTTGATGTGGACTAATGAGATATGATAAAGATACCGTACTGAAAAATCTCACGAAATATTTGCAGAGACTCCTAATCACGATTTATGCCCTTTTTATGTTCTTTTTTATACATGCTGGTTGCGCAATCGCGCCACTGAGATACACGTAGGAACTCATCGCGGAGCCAATTTACTCATACATATTCACCGAACGGATTCATTCAACGGATGAATTTAACGATTCACATGAGTATATTGAGCCACCACTCTAGTCCTTTTTAAATGCTTTTCTCTATACGGATTAGTGTGGAAGGGTTACTACGGCTTCCTGGGCATTCTTCCATGGCATTTAGCGCTCAGTCATCGATATTACTTCTGGATGATAACCCCTTAGGCGATTAAAGGTCCAGATCTCTATCAGTAGATGTCTAAGGAAATAGTAAGCTGGAAATAGTCGAATGGCTAAAGTATGAAGTAAGCGACGGGCTGTTAACGGCATTTTTCCACCACACGTACAGCTCCAGTAAATCTGCGCCGTATGCCCGTAGATTCTATGTATTAATCAGACGCACTCGTCCTCGGGTTGTATTTGGCAACTAAACTGCGTATACGTCAGTAGTACATACAAAACTAGCATCCTAACAAGGTTCGTGTTTAAGACCGAAATAAATGAATAAAATACTTTCAGTTTGTTCCTTCGGCTAACGAGCAGAGTAAATAAATAAATACAGATATAAGCGTATATTTAAGCGTACACGCTTGGAGTGAACATGGATACAATAAAGGAGCGGTAGAAATACAAAAAACGAAAGTATTTCATTCGTTGCAGGTATTGCTACTGTTCGACACGTCTCGTCATAACCTATGAACTATATAACGTTCGATAAATGTTTAACATGAATGCACGAACTAGCTTCCGGCCCTGTTGGAAATTTACAAACTTCGATAATGCTCGTTTAAAGCAAACCTCGTTATATCTGCATTCGATAAAAGCAATTCAGTACAGTTTTGAGAAGGTGCTCTTTACCACTATCTCGGAAAATGCGTACAACCAAGAGACATGTACTCCAGGAGAGATGTTCGCGTCTTTGAAGTCTACTCTTTCCAGATGGTGACAATCCGGGATGCCGGTTTCACCGGAGAAACTCAACAAGTGAGCCGCCTAACATGAGGCAGACTAAGGCGGCCGTACCTGCTAAATACGAAGACACATGAACTTTTCCAGACATACCGTAGCCATAGGCGTGGTTTTCTTGGCGAAGCGGCCATCGCACTCCTAAGGACTCATACTTAATGAGAGGACACCGCAGCCGAAGACGCAGTCACTTTCTTCCAGCTGACACGGCGGCGAAGGGCAACAAAGCCAGGTAAACAAGCGTATTGCATAATAGATAGTAGCGAACATGAGGAACTGCCGGCGACAGCCGAATTTTGTTTGCCGCTCCAAAAAATCTGGTAGACTTCAGCGATAAAATGCCTAACCCAGCTCGGAGCATTTGGCGCTCATACAGATAACGAAGGTTCATCGTGACCACTGCATGTGGACGTTTGTTCGTAAACGAAACCGTTCGAAGAGCCAAGATGCTACATATTTTTGCTTATGAAAAATGCATAAACCGTCATACAGAAACGGCTTTCATACAAGGAGCTAGGCGAGCGTCATCTTTATATAAAAGCCGCAAGCCACACAAACTAAACGAATCAGTCAACACATTTTTCGGGGTTTATTACATTTCTAGAGCTCGACGTGGACGGCGCGCTACAATGTCGGCTCGCCCACATAATGGACGCAGTCGCCCTGTTATAGGTTTGTACATTGTGGGTTTTTACATAACCTAGCTACCTCGCATCCAAACTGTAGACGGACGCCCGTCTACCTTGTAGTTCGCCACTCCGCGAGTTTGCAGCACGTCCGCTAGTCACTGCGTTACATCAACCACCTCACCGCCGCGGTAAACGGTGCTCGCGTTTTCGTTATCATAACATCGACGCAGACGTGCGCTTCGGCTTTACGTCACCGAATTTGTGTCACAGTGTCGATTTCTGCCAGTGTCTGTCTGCCAGCGCCGATCAACCTCGCGAATATAAAGGAATCCTTCGTTCCTCTCTACCCAGTGTCCATCAGCCCTTGAGCGCTTGCCCGGCCAACCTCATCAATTTATCGTTTACTTACTTTGCTGGGAATTGCGGTAGGTACTGCGAATGGATCAACGGCAAACAACTACAAACACGTGAGACGTCGTATTGTAGCGATATCAAGACAAAAAAAAAAAAAAAACCCGAAAGAAACACCAAAAACGAAAAAAAGCCACACACATAACTGGCAATTTCTTACGGTCGCCTCTAGCCAATCGGCATCGGAAGGTCTCGTTGTTACACTTCTTCTGTCTGAATGGCAGGCAACAACAATAACATCGACATCAAGATTAAACGCCAGCCAATTTCGGCCGGGAGACCAGGCAGTCTCGCTGTTCATATGAACGGCGCCATTCGCCGCAGCGTCTTGCCGCGTCGTCCGCTGAAGGTAGCTTTTTTTTTTATCGTTGTGTCGCGCCACCAGAAGGTGGCGAAGCTGCAGAATCCGGTAGGCCGACGGCGGCGCCGAGGCCAGACCCTGGAAACGTTGATACCATGATCCGAAGGTCTGCCACGATCACAGCCACTGTTTGTGGTACTCGAAAAGCAACGATATCGTGATAGAATGGCGACCGATGCGGTCCCGCAATGGGGAGAAATGTGGCTACCGGGCCTGCAAAGTTATCGATGTCTGTCAGCGGTTTGTCCATCGATTATTATCCTTCTATCAACAGTTCCAAAAAAGCGTTTTAGGGTAGGACTTGAGTGCGGCCGTTGTCACAACGCTTGATTTTGGCGACCACCTCGCCGAGACGGCCGGATCGGCGAACTTAGTGTGTAGCGCAGCGTTCAGAGTGAATAGTTACTGTATAGTTGATAATGCGTCATTCTAACTAACGTTATACCGTTTGCACTGTTGTTTTTTGTCACATTTCTATAATGCGAATAGAGCCTTCACTTAGGTGATTTCTAAGTGCTTCTTTCATCATGACCTGTGCACGGCCACATAGGACAACACAGTGAGATGGGGACACGGTTTACCGGAGGTGCGTTTATTTTATCAGAATATTTACAGGGTTTAGTGCGATAGCTGTAAAATTTGTTAATGAACTCTGTGACGCAACGGACTGAAGGAACTTGTTAGCTTAAGTGTCAGCTGAATTTAATCGATACCATTTGCGAAGAAATCCACTTAAATACAGACCGAGCCAACAAGACCGGTTGACGCACCCCGGAACAGAAGGAATGGTAGCAGGCTTTTATAGCGAGCAACAAGCTTTTTAATATCGCATCGCCATGTTGTGTTTTTTCAGATGTGTATGGACCGATTAAGCTAAGTGGCTGGGCACATTCGCGTGCGCCTTTCGACCGAAGGGGATACGTATGTGTATGTGTTTGATCCTCGCCGTTGCACATTTACATTTATGGAGTGATCCATCTTATGAAGTAATGCAAAAAACGCTACCGTAGACATTAAACGTTGGCTGATAGTCAGCTCTAAGAAATATTTTATTGAGCTGTAATGTTTTGAATTTAGCGGTACCTCTATGATTGCGCTCAAGCAATTGAGCCCTTGTTTGTCTATCAACTTCGAAAACTCACAAGGCGTAAATTATCGTATGCTTATTTCAGCCGAACGATATTGTACCTTCATGGCAGAACTCGCCGTGGCAATATGACAAAGCCTAGCAGGCCAGGCTGTACAATTACAGACCCGAACATAAGGCAATTCTTTCCTTTCAAATGAAGACCTGTTTACATTCCGTTGCTACGCGCCCCCTATCGGCCGTTCACCAGAGCGAAATTCTGCTTCTGCAGCCACCACCGGTAGCCGTCGGTGGCCGACGCTACTGCTCTGTCCACAATAGCGCAGCGTCAATAACGAGGCAACACCTTCTTCTTCGGTCGATTGATCCGAAATACTTCGGTCAGTTTCGGTGAATCGCATCAAACTACCGGCCGGACCTGCGACAGCAGCAGACCCAGCCACTCATCGAATAATGCCAGGCGAAGCGGATACACAATGCAGATGGATTGGATCGGAGCGCATGAAACGCCATCGAACATGAAAACGACGCGAAGAAACCGCCGACAGGCGAATACGGCCAGTTACCACCACCGCAACGTCCCAGCAATCGTCGACCTGCGGAAAGGCCAAATGTCGTCCCAATGCATCGATGCGAAACCTTCCAAGAATGGAGCGAACTAACACGAAATGAGGCAAATTCCTTCGTCACTTCCCAGGATCACCCCCGGGGTCGCCGGGGTCGACTTCCGTACGCCGAGCAATAATTCTGCCGGCGCCGTACGCCCGGCATAAACAACCCCGCTGATAAACACGTGGAGGAGACCTCACTATTTACCTAATTTATATTCGTACATTTATTGCCCTGACCGATTTGAACGTCTGGCAGAGCATTGCAGCGCTTCAGACGGGAACCGATCCCTGACAGGCGTTGCGTGTGCAGTGGGATAAACACGAATAACCCTTGCTGTTGATGTAGCGCCCTCCTCCGCGTGAAGAACCTGCGCGTCTCAAGAGTGTCCCACCTAATGTCGAACACGTCACGCGGCAAATTCTTGACCAAATATACAAAGTGTCAACGTCGACCACTCAACTCGCCTCTTACCACTGATGAGCTCACAGCGTTTACAGGTTTTGTGGCGAAAGAACGTAAATACCATCTAGCTGGCATTAACAGTTGCTTTAGTTACAGAAGGACGCTCAAATTAACATATGTTCCGACGAACAAGAGGAATTGTCGATATTTGTTGGATAGACACAGCTGCAGTGCTCGACCAAAAGGTAACTGCGATGCGTAATGCTGCTGGAGGAATTTTACAATCAATCGAAGCGATTTAATCTGACAGATCGGCTGTGTTTCTTCAGCACTGAACCAATTTTGACGGAACGTAACTGGACGTTCGGAGCTACCGCGTTTACACCGACTGTCGTGAACACTTGAAGCAAAACACGGTAAAAGAATATTCCCAGCCTGAAGTTCTTGAAGAACAAGTAGAATATCCATAGTTCAAGGGGCAACGATGGGCGACGGTCGCGTTGCCATTATCCACTCGACTCAAGGTCAAGAAGAGTGTGGTATTTCCTTTGTTTTTACATTGGCGTTGGATTTTACCCTACAACGTAAGTGATCGCTGACACTGGAAATCGCAGTATAATCGTAGGATAAATAGAACGATAAAGTTTGTCCAACAGGATTGCTACTTGGAACAGAAAGGGACACGTTCGATTTCCGCTGATAGGCTCTAGGGACCTTGGGCCGATAGATGTTCTATTGCTGAACCATTATTCATACTTATGAAGCACATGAGGACGCTTTCCGGTTCACCGGAGAATCCAGAATTATACCGACGCACAGTGTCAAAGAGCTCTATCCGAAGCGCGGTTAGCGATCGCTTTGTTCATATTTCAGAAATATAGATAATATTAATGCAATAGATTTAGCAGGCTCCTCAATAAGGCTAGCAGTATGAAACCAGAAATAATCTTACCTTAAAATAGCCTAAGATAAATTCGGAATCGATTTGCCGTCTCAAAATTTTACGATTTGGTGAAAAAAAATCAACCTGGCTGCTTGTGATAATTCCTCTACAAGCGAGTAGTTTTTTTGGATGGATGTCTTTGGTGCACCTGATCTGCAATTGGGATCTGTTGCACCAAACCTACAACAAAAAATTTCCTTCAGTTGTGCACACTGAATGAGATAAACAGGTAGATGAATAGTCTCAAACGAATGTACACATATTGACGAATTTATTGCAGCCGAACTGCCGCCAGTAGTTGTCTTCCACTAAATTTATGATGATGTGCTGTAGAAATAATTATTTTTTGCTACGTGATGTAGTGTGTCGATTGCGTTGTATAATAAACTCGGCGACTAAGCCGTAACAATAACTGGCCAAAGTCCCTATTACGTTTCGAATGGTAAATAAAAATTACTAGAAAATTCAAACAATCCAATCCTATCTCGTTTGTGCGCTGGTCCTCCGTTCGCATCCTCGATAGTCCGACTCTTCTCAATATGATGCCACCCGTGGGCACTTGTCAACTTAATTTCGTCCGAGCGATTTCGTTTGCGCCGCCATGCTTCTAAATTAGAAACGAACAACCGGGACTCCTGTCCCGGCATGCTGGCAGCTTCGCATAATCCGCCAAAAATCTACAATTATAGTCTAGGAAAAGCCCCCGACATTGTTCAAGTTGCTCGGCATCGTAGGCGAATAGTTTTTGGCATCACGCTCCTCCCGCTGTTCTTCCCACGAAACGCCGCCCAACAACGCGTTCCTATTCGTCGATTGCGGAAATCGTGGTCAGCGAAATTAGTTTCAATGGCAGAATTTCCCTCGGACGAAGACCTGCTGCGAGTGATGTGTTGTCTCGTTAGCTCCGGCGCCGCGCGGCTGCATCAATCACGACGAATTTGTGTCACCGTTACCGTGAAGCACTACTTTCGAATGCGAGGGGTTTGTTGCTCAGCTACCAGGTCCAGGAGCTTAATTGAACAAGCGGCTCTCCGCATTAGGAATTCGTTGCGACACAAACCTGTGAAATGGTTCATTTCGTAATAGGCCCTATTGACGACGACGATGACGAGACGTTAGAAATGCATGCCCGGAAGTATCCTAATGAATGTTCGTCGGGAAACCGCTGGCGCTAGCGATTCTGCAAAAGTGTAGGAGATCAACTAGAAGAAGCAACTTCCTACATCACCTCTGTAGGTTACTGTATTATTTGAATAGATGGCGGGCGAAACCATGCACGTCGTGTGCTAGAACCAGGGACAGCGTCGTCATACTAGGCTGAGCAACGAAACCCGAGAAGATGTTCACTGCCACAATGGTCAAAACACTCAAGATCAATTCATCATTCATTGTGATAAGTCTTCCACATTTCGGTCGTTCCAAGTTTCCGTGATTCTTTCTTATCAAGTTAAATGTTATCGCACTTACTCCATAGCCCATATGCGTCGACAAAATCGACTTGGTATAGTCAACGTTGTGGTGGTCTGCTAGATAATGAGGATCATGAGCCCATCTGGGTGCATATAACCATCAAATGGCTAGTAGGCGACGAGCCCCACGAAATGTCTCATTTCATACAGATTTGTTACGGAAATATTGTATTACAACAATAGGGCGTCGAAAAACGTCGCCAAATTCCGCCTAGCGCGTAAGCAAAACAGGCCATTGAGTCCCAACGATTCCCGACGACAGACCCCCACGCTTCTCCCATACTCCGTCGAAGTGATAAAAATAAAATACAATACGAAACGATAGCGAACTACGTGACGGCTACATCAAAATCACATAGACGAGAAATATACATTGGCCTGCGTTGCCAATCAGTTTTGCGCTGCCAAAGCTCGCTAGCGCACTTCTAGGTCTGAAATGATCCGCCGGCGTCTGGGCATTGCTCATGCCGTAACGACTGTAACTTCTCATTTGTACGACAAACGGGCGAACGCCACCCCCGGGTCGCTAGCTAGTGAGAATATTGCGCCTCCACTTTTTTCGTCGGCCACCTTTATATTGCCGCCTGCTCACGCTTGCACGCGTAGAAAACGAGCTGACGTTACAGTCGCTATCGTGGAGATCAGAACAGCGAGGCCTTTCTGCCTTGACGCCGCCAACCAGCAACCAATCCCCTCAGCGAACGCGCAGCAGCAAAACTGCCTGGAGTTACGACGCGGCAGAAATGCTGCCACCGAATGGGTCTTCCTTCAGCGACTGGCAGCGCCGTCACAGCGATGGCCGCCGCTTCTGCTGCCCCGGAGTATTGACTTCACTGAAGCAGCCACCAAACGACGCAAAGATCTGTCAGCATTCGATGCTTCCCCGGCGGCTTTCGGCAGGGTTTACGAGATAAACTTATCGCGCCGTCTCCGCCGGCCGGCCGGCCAGCGACACGTCACGAAGGTTGCAATGCGATCCAATGGCGATGCGACGAACGAACCACGTCGAGGCTGGCGGCCCACCTGATCACGGGACCTGGGTCGACGGGTCCGATCCGCTGCGGTCTACCCGCCAAATCGATGCGCCGCCATTCCAATGTCATGTTGGCTGTTGTGGCGTCACCAAAGCAAAAGTCGAAATTTATGCGTACATGTCGTCTTCTTGACGCTCTCTGTCCGTCGGCCCGTGCGAATATCGCTAATGTCTGCCTGTCACCGTTAAGGCCATGTTTACATCGCGCGGTCATCGTCGCTGAGCCAATCGAATTCAGCTTCGAAGAGAAATAGTTAATAAAAAAACTCAATTCATGAATATCGGTTAGGCTCGTAATTGTACCAAAGAACGGGAGGGTCATCGTTAATGAAGGTAACGACATTCGGTTCGAGCGCCTATGTTTTTCGTATGCATATCCGCAGAAATGCGTGGTAAGTATTCTTCTTCTTCGTCTGTTCCTTCTGCGTTTCAATGAAATATACGCGAACGTTTTTCAAAAGCAATTTTTCCTTCGAAATGTATTCCGTAGCGCACCTTTGTGGTCTCCTGGCACACGAACAGACTTTTTTCTAACTTAAAGAAAGTTAAATCGATGAATGCTTTCTTCAAAGTGACAACGACAAGGAAAAACGCATCATACATGTTAATCTTAGCAAATACATTAAAAATTATTATTCACTTTGAATAGATAAAATGACTGCGTAAGTGGAATCGCAATAGTAGGCTGTAGCCTTTAACAAGTAGGTAGATTACATGTTGAACATGTCTCTTATACTAATCGCTATTTTATCGGGCATGTGTTTTCGGCCGAATATCGTCTCCGTCAGACTCAATAGTGGACATGCAAACAGTTCTTTCGTTCAGCGGTTCGTTCAGGACCCCGAATTAATTTAGCTCTTCCGAATGTGACTTTTCCGAGACAGGAGCAGCACCTAGATAAGCACCACCTCAACGACGATCAACGCCACAAAACTGTGTCCTTGGCCACATCCATTAGTCCATTCATGCGTCCAGGCAGATTCTCATCTACGAACGAGTGTACATGTAGGTAGCACCACTCAAGCAAACATTGCTCCTGGGGCAAAGTATTTCTGGGCCTAAATTCTATTACGGAAATGACGTGCTGCGCCATATGTCGACTGTATTTTTTGTTTGCGCAAAAACGCTGTACGTGAATGTCCTCAGTAGCGGATAACAAGACGATACAGGCGTCGACCTCAGTCGATAGCCTGTTCCCGGCCACTGTGGTTACACACAGCCGACGCTTAGATGTGAACCCAGATTTTTACATAAACTCCACCTAAAGATGTGCCTACTTGTCACTAGAAATCACATTACTTAAAATCTTTTCAAAATCTCTCTCTCTATCTGTCTGTCTCTTAGCAAAGGTGTTCTATCAAAGCTAGATTTCGCGATTCGTTCATCCTAAGTATACGTCACTTTGGTGTAAAGCGTCGGTCTGTACTCGTGCTAATGAATCACTCATCTTCTGTCATCTACTCGACTCGTTTCTGAAGACCGGCAGCCGAACTATTCAGTCAAAATAATCGTTCCTAGCAGACGATCGTAGCCACACCTTCAGATCCCCCATCATGGTAATCATCATCATCATCATTACCATGATGAACGCTGCTGGACTAGTCTGTGTGCTTGGACCGACGCACAAGAAGCATAACAGAAGGCCGCTCATAACGCACATTTTGCTGTAACGCGTTTCCCGCCTGCGTCATGATAAAGCGTGTCCGCCAATACCGAGCACGTTCTCAAGTCATATGGCACTGCCTTTACTACTGAGAATAACGATAATGTGTATAACTACAATAGTTCGCCAGTTGCTGCAATATTCTGATTTTACCGCGACACCATCCACCCACGAATACCCCTCCCCCTCCCCTCCCTCCCCCGGCCACGTATGCGAGTCAATATCTTCATATATGATGATATCGTGATATTTTGTACAATAGGAAGGCACTCATTGTACACGAATAACGACTAACGCACACAGGTCGCTACCAGTTCTCGTCCTAACTCCTTAAGGCTCATAGCACAGATCTATCTGACGGCCACTGGGAAGGCCGTCGCGTCAATGTCGTCCTGAAGAGTTGTTTGGCTTTGCCTTTCAGTGTCACGATTTCTCGTACTTGGCAATAGTGACGCTGTATCAACGGCAGTCAAAAGTGAGTTCGTTCGACGATATGGCCACTCACTACAGAGTCAGCCTATAGATAGATAGATACTCATATGTCTAGAGCCATCAAAATGCAGCTGACATTTTCTATAATATTATTCATGATACGAACGACTATTGTTAGCGTACGTGCTCTGTTCCGAATAAACTAGAAGGCGAGTCGCAAATTCACTTCAGGAGTACGTTGAGTGCAAGGCTTTTGGGAAAATTGAAGAAGAACAAGAAATAAACAGGCCTAGACATCATTAAAACTACTTTTTTCGCTAAGATCTTTTCTAGGTTTACAAGCACCTAAAGGAACTTTTCGGTAATTGTTCCTAAGGATACGAGCCCCCGTATGAGGGCCTGCAACTGTAAAATCATGTTTTTTAAAGGTCAACTTGGCTGCCGTTCGATTACTAAATACTGTGTTTGCTAAGGTAACAAACTTGCGATGATTCGCTAACGAAACTCAAAGGCGAGGTTGATGTCTTGACAAACATTAGCTACGACTGTCGTTCTGCGTCATTCTTCGGCAAATTGACACAGGCCCACAGCGATGAGCATGAACAGTGCACGAACAAACACTCGAGCTGACATTTTGCCTTTGTCGTCTGGCTCGTATGTGGGCATATCCTTAGCACCGACAGGTGATGCCAAGGACTACATCGGACAGCGAACGATGATGTTCCCAAGTTTGTGACAGCTTCGGCATCATAGTCAAAACGAGACCTAGAACTTCACATCTATATATCCTTCAACTAGCAACAAACAGCTAATCAGGAACAGTCGTCAGTGATAGAACAACAACGACAGCAGCAGCAGCAGCAGTACCAAGAACACGAACAACATTACAATAACAACACGAACAACAAGTGCAGGGGCACAATAATTGTACAGATTTGCTGCGATTTTAGTCGTTGTTACTGCGTTATCTGTTGGCGTGGTTGCAGTTGCGCTATACTCAGATAACGGCACTCTCATCCAGACTGGGCCAACTAACCGGCTGGTAGTCCTTTGTGGCGCAATCAACAGGTCTTTTCGGTCGTGAGGAGCTATTTTACAACGGACGGGTGTCGTCTCAGCCAGTGTGGCATAACTGGTATCAGGAACACGGACAAGCTACGGTTAACCTTTTTCTCAGATAGGCGATCGGTTGGACGTGACAGTGAGCCAAGGGGAACGTGCGCCGATAGACTGAATCGTCAAAACAGATATGTCCACTAGAGGATGCCGGCTTGTTATTTGTTACCGTCTACATTGATCTATGTAACGATTAATCATGTGCAGAAACGATTGTCGTAAACTATGCTAAGTCGCCCGTGACAATCCGCGTGACAAGTGCGACTTCCGAAGTGAAATGTATTTAGAAAACTAATTTATAGAGGTAAACACATATGACGGCCTTTGGAAGGAACGTGTGTTCACAAAGTGAGTTGTGCGCAACCTATAGATAAGCAAACAACATATATATATATATATATATATATATA
>MNPL01000578.1:0-33823 GCA_002081605.1 Tropilaelaps mercedesae
TATATATATATATATATATATATATATATATATATACGTAAACAGCGTCTAAAAAGAGCAATTGGCATTCGTGTGGCGTTGCTCGCATCACACACAATAAAGCAATGTTGTCTAAATCATAGAGGCCATATTGCAATGGAGTACCGCAGATTTTCTGTACTGGTACAAAACGAATACAATACAGACATCCTGATACGTGTCTAGCGCCTTCTCTTCGTCAATGTAAAAGTTCGTTTGCCAACGACAGCGTTCTCATAATGGGAAGTGGAGCTCCACATTTCGACGTTCCATTGAAGCCGTACAATTGTGCTGGGGGACGTGTCCTCGCAGTTCGTCGATGTGTGACCGAAGAACGCCCTTTCAATGACTCACAGAAAATTCTACTGGAAGCTAAGTTCTGGACAAGGCGTTCATTTTATCGCGTGTTCCATTGCCCCGGATACACGATGGGGAAGTGGTGCGCATGCACTACCAAACTTGTGGCGGGTAGGTTTCGCAAAAAAGTGATTTGCTCATTTTTTGCTCGCGTCCAAAACAAAGCTAGAAACCTTTCCAACGATTTGCGATCTGTACTGGGACTTTGCGTCATTTGATTCTCCCCCAACATTATGCACCGTCCATTGAGCGCCGCGTCCAGATGCTCGTCACTGGGAGCGAAAATCCTAACGGCCAACATGCCCCATACACCGGAGACGCCGTATATGGGGCATACAGCTGAAATGGGATCGTCGATCTGTGGGTTGAATGCAGCAGACAGCATTAAAGGTTGAAGATCGACATTCTCGGAATGAACGCATTTGTAGGCACCAACTGCCGGAGAATTTAACTAATGAATGAATAAATTTAACTAATCTAAATTTCAAGGGGATCCCTAACAGCCAATGTGTGCAGCCGTCGAAGACTGCCGCCTGTACTGGTAGGTACGACGTAGAAATGAACGAAAATCCTAGCTTAAGATCTTCTTTTGTCCTGTTCCCACTCGTTCTCGGAAGAAATTGCAAACCGGATATGCGAAGATGAATGTGTAATGAATTTGCGTACTGTAATGAGACTTGAAGTACTTTGAGGTAATCCATTAAATTAGGAATCCGACAGGAGGCTAAGGCTCCGAGAAGGCCGATGACGATTGATTGAGACACCGAAGCCTGCGCCAGCTGGTGTAGCAGAACAAGTTAGAAATACAAATGTATCGTCAGATATGGTATCGAATAAATTCGCAGTGAGTCCTCATGAACCCAAGAAAAAGCAGCCAGCCTTAAATTGCGCTGGCTCGTTGACTCAGCGTATGTCTGCGTTCTTTAACTTCTATTGAAGTTATAAATAGAACCGAGGGTATTTCATTGCAGTGCATGTGCATTTTTTGACCGTTCGACCATGAACATTTTTAGGCTCAATGTTGATACGAGATGAAAATTTGACATAACTACAGCATAACCAAAACAAACAAAACGTACAACTGGCAACTGTATTCACCTCTAGTGGCACGAACTGCAAGGCCGACTTTTGTCCCCCCTGGTTGTTGTGCATAAAGAATGCTGTGCATAGAAGGCCGTTATTCCCTCCCTATCCCGGCATAAAAGCCGGCATAAAAGTTTACGAAGTCCACACCGCTATGGAGATTCAATTTCTCATTACAGTCGTTATGCCGACCCACGTTAAACCCACGAAAAGTACTTTGTAATCGTGCATATGCCGTGCCGGAGTCGGCATCGCTGTACTGTATATTAATTAATAGTCACGCCAGGTTATACGTAGAAGCTTAGGGCGTGTCGTCAATTTGATGGCTCTCTGCTCATGTGTCAGTGGGCGAGCGTCGTTAGAGCATCGTCATATCTCGCGTGCTCGTCAATACAACAGGCGTATCTTTATCATTTCCATTAGTGCCAGAAGTAGTTCGAGGGTTTTAGTCTAGTTATCACTTGGCCAACTCACCTGTGATAGCGAAAGTCCCGCTAGAATTGCGTTGACAATGTCTGAGATGACAAACGCACCGTTACGGGCGTACGTGTAGATGATACCTAGTGCGGGTTGAATAAGGACGCCACGCCTCTATTATTATAATATTTGTTTACTATTTCTTAGATATGGGCAGTATGAATGAGGAAGTTCGAAAGGCTTACGGAGTCAATAGTCAAGGCCACACTAAGCCTGAGGCAAATGTGAAAATGATGTAATACAGTTTATTAGTACAATGTGTCGTACTCGATATGTTTTCTAACGCTCTTACGTTTCTGCTAGAGATATCCCGCAGACTCTGCCAGTTTGCTACTTTTTTGGCGCAACCGTACGCTTCGATCGTGTTCACAGAGTCTACTTTTGATCTTGTTTTTAATCGTACTTTATTTATCATAAAATTAATTTGATCTTCAGTATATCTATCGTCACTTGCGGTAGAAACATATTAGTGGACGTTTCAAAGTCTAACAAGAGACACCAAGAAAAGGCTAAATGGGCAAAGACAACCAACAAGTGAAACAAGTTATGACAGAATTCATTGAATTCTATCTACAGCTATCGTAGAAATTTAGCTTCCACACAGCTGATAAGTATTCGATAGGAAGCTTACGTATTTTATTCTAACATTTCTGCACTGGCGCGGTTATGTCTGGCGGACCATATTGATGCAAAATCCTCGCCAATCTTAGGTTCATTACACTTGTGCTGGCTTATTTGGCGAGAAGATCTCCGAGTACACCTACTGGCCCAATAACAGTTTGTCACTGGCTCCCGCTAAAAGCCATCCCTTTACTACCCGACCAAGCCGCCCGCGGCAGCTGCGTTGAAGGTGGTCGTCGCCGCGCGACATGCCACGTACTGCCACTTGTTTCCTGATACTCCAAACGAACTTCCGGCGTTGGAGACCAGCCAACCCCACCTGGACGCGGAGTTGCAACGGCACGAGGCAACGTAGACGATAGGAAACGATATGGATGACCGCACACGACAAAATAAACATTCAATAGTGGTTGGCTTTTTCCTTGCTGAGATGCAAACCGCGAACTTTTGGCTCAAAATAGATTCAAAACAATGCAACGTCAACGGCGTTAGCCCACGTGTTTGAGCGCATACATATAGAAAATAAGATGTCATTCAAGCCACTCGAAATGTACGCCAGGTCATAACTCTTCCAATAGACGAAACTCAGTCAAACCATGCGCTTTATTTGTGGTTTTTATAGCAAGGTCATCCCTTCCCAGTGTTCGCGATTCGCTACGGAATACGTTGGCATACTTAAGGTTTCGATAGCCCGCCGATACAAGGTTTGCTAATAGCTGCCACATCGTTGAAATCGTTGTTGAGCAAAAGATCTAAACACTATATATATATATATATATATAATCGTTTTTTGTCATAACGAGAGAAACGATGTTTGCCTGATATACGTCTCCTGCCATACGTAAATCGTCGAACAGATTGAATACTATAACATGTCTGCGTTTATACGAATGGTCAATTTGTGGTTGAGCCTAAAGAATTCTTCTCCTATTCAAAAGTGAATCCATTCGGTGTTCACGAGTTCACGATTCACTTGCTGCTATTCAGTCGCCTACGCTCGTCAATACAAGACGCAGTTAACGACTTGCCCCAACGAGGGCATACTACGCTATGCAATGTTTAAGAGCAATTAACCATAAGAAAAATGTTCCTTGTATGACGTTGATTGGATGACCCACCGGAGGCGCATAGCCCTCGTCGTAGCGATTGCGCCGCGGGCCCAATATCATAGCCGCCACGAGGGCGCTTACTTCTCCGAGTAGGTGCAGCCTGAACCTAGAATAACATGAATCAGCGAGCACCTCCGTCAGACAGGCAAAATCGATACGTCAATCTATATATCCTTGTACCTGTTCGCAAGCCTTCTATAAAGTTTGATTCGTAACTGACTACGTCAAAAGATATCTTAATACCAGCTAGGGGGCGCCTCTGGGGGCACCTGTGGGAACGCAGGAATGGTGCTTTATCGGAAAAAAATGTTGTTAAAACTGTTAGAATAAAGGCGACACGATGTCTACCGCATGTGAAACATTAGATAGACCTTTGGGAAAATCTAGGTGTCAGATGCCTCTTGGAGATGGACTTTGTCTAAGTAAAACGAAAAACGTGCTTCGTTTCGTTAGTGATTTCCGAACCCACGTGACACCCACGGCCCCCATGTGACGAACTCCGTGGGTTTTGGCCTTGCAAAACATGTATAGCAGTCACCATAGACCCTTTATGGAGGTCGCGCCCGAGTTAGATAGGCTTTCACATCGAAGCACTCATCTGTATACTTCTCTAACTGCGCGAAACTCGGTTCGCCTGTCTATCAACATATGTGAAACGAATGTAAATGCTGGGTGGCCCTGCCAAGATCAACGTGGCCTTCACAGAGCCGCTCGTTAGACTCCCTTCAAAAGCACCCAATTTATCAGAAACTAGCAGTTTGTGAAACCCTGCGGGACAATGAATTTAAGAAAGCTTGACAAGTGAATGGAGTAAATGATTCATGGCGGCCAGAGTGCAGCAGCTTTTGAGGAAGCTGACAGAGTTAGATGCAGGGTCAATTTACGTCAAAATGAGAAGATGTCAATAATGGATACTAGTAGATGCCGGCTTTTTGATTTAGGGCATTGCTGGAAGAAATGGTGAAATTTTTCCCCAGAGAGCACCGGCAGTGTTTTTACTTTGGAATATGTGACGGGATAGTGCGTTTCTTTTGTCAATAAGAACATTTCTTACTATCTCACTGCTATGTAATTTGGACAACCTAGAAGAGTTAGCTAGAGTTATATAATAAATTACAATAAAACGCGGATGTAACGTTGAAGAAGCTAAAGCACTTAACTCAGCCTTAGCGAATTTATGTTAAGTGACCAGTTGGATTACCAATTTATAACGCAAAAAGTCCCTTCAGTTGTTTACAGGCCAATGCGTTGAGTGTGTCTGTTTCACTGGCTTTTTAAAACGAAACGACCACATTAACTTTAGATTTGGTAGTAACAACTTGTTCGAATTCGACAAAATGATGAAGATCGCATTATACATAAATATACATTCTTAGGCGATGGACTGCAGGGACACAAGACTAGAAAAACAGAGAATAACTCTGAACAAAATATATTAATAAAAATTATGTGAAACGTAATTTAAATTACCATACATAAGGAGCTAGCTAATAGAATCCACATGAGTATTTCACATTTGGATCTTCCTCTGTTTTGACCCTCCGTTTGCCGTACGTCTTCGCGCTAACGTTACCCTAAGAATAATATATTTTGCCTTTTAATAAAGTAGTAACCAATCGAGTAATACTTAAGCGAACAATTAGAATATGACAACTACGGCTAGACAGAGGTAAATTTTAATGGAAATAAATATGAGTGTTTCTTTTAGTTTGTCCCGCCAACCGGCATTAACATCAATTGTACGCTTGCCTTCGTTCAAAAGCTTTTATGGCGTCTTGATCATGGTGAGTGACATGATAGAGACGTCACACCGAACAACTCTATACACCAATATACCGGCATAGTCGATGGCACCCAGTTTCTTCAGGAATCCATGCGCGCCCCAAACCCAGCCAGCAGGTACGCAATACACAGTGGTGTTGGTCAGTGAGAATAGGCAGTAGGCATTGTAGTTTGTGCGTTCCGCCATTGCACCTGGGAACATGCAGCCAAACATGCAGCAAATGTGAATAGTCAGCGCATTCCTATCACAGCTTCGAAGTCAAGCGAAAAAGGAATTCAATCTTGGCCGCATAAGAACGTGTTAACGGTTGCCAAGTTGGCCTGACGCGCGGTGGCTAAGCCGCTGTCTATTTGTATTTGCCGGTAGATAGAGAAGAACGGGGATCTGCATCTCTCTCTCTCTCTATATATATATATATATATATATATATAAAGGAAAGGCAGTTCCAAGGAAGGCAAAAAAGATTCCAGGCAATGAAGCTCTAACAACTCAATTGCGACATCATTAGATTGTCACTAGAGGGTTAAACGACCCGTACAGCGAAAATGACTTGAGTGAGTGTTATAGCACTCGTTTTATTTTGCGTCTAGTTAATCAGCTAACCAGATACAATCGTTGTCGCTGTAGTGGCAAACAACAGTTGAAAGATGAATGTTGAAAACTTTTCACCCATTGATTGCTGAAATGAGTAATATAACAGGATAGTTAGTACAAGTAGGCTTCATGGAGATCATCAAAAAAATTAAACTACTCATTTTTTTGTATTAATTTACGGTTTTTCTTGAATGTAAAAATAAGAGTGAGTCCAAACCTGAACTAGACACCGTTGACATCCAGAGTTTCCGTGACGAATACGGGGACGTTAAACGCAAATCGTAAACATACGGATACCATTTATAGACTGTGATTCCGTCATAAATAGTAAAAGAGAGTACATCAAATTTTGTTCTAACTCGTGTAGGCCAACGGCTGTAGTAGTCCAAAGTCATTTTTGTTAGATCCACCCAACAGCACTAAGGACAGCCGAAAACTATTAATCGGAGCGGTATCTATACGCGTCATACATATGCACATGTATATAGCTATTCAGCCCGTGTCAATCCCTTTCGAAACAGATCTCTTTACGATTTTTTTATTTCTTGCCCTGCTTGTCCGCCTTGTCTCTCATTGCGCCGTACCGACCGGTCTCAGCTAATAGGTCAATGAAACCGTTATTTTTAATAAAATAAATTTAGCAAAATGAAACATACCACGTCATCGTCGTCGAAAAACGTCCCTGTACCCCAGAAGGGGTTGCCCTTTTCATTGCCGTATTGAACCGCGTAGCCAAACATCCAGTGAGTCCCCCCAGGATGACACCAGCGGCATTTTTCATCATGATATTCACCTCGTTCTTTCGGCTGACGCAGCCCGACTCCGAAACCTACGTACGAGATAGGCCCAAACGTAGAGATTTAGCTGATGTGATCAGTTATATTTGGTTAGCTGCCTTTTATGCGATGAAGAGACGTTCATGCACACCTGGCTTCATGAAAAGCGTATTTACGTAAGCAGTGCGGGATCACTCTAAAGGCATACCAACACCGTTAGACCGTACGCCGCGCTGGTCTCCACTTTTCCAGCCCGGATCCCTGTCTAACAGTTCTATAAGGAGCTGATTGCTTGGTCAGAGCTGGCAGATTGATTTTAATATTTTGGGGCTGATCATCAGTGAGAATTTAACGTCCACGGTAGTCCTTTCTGCATTACCCCGTAAGACGGTGTAAATGTACGATGGCTCGAACCAGTGCATCCTTAACCCACGTGTACCTCCTCCCTTCGCCTCAAGGTGCACGCGAATGTGCCAATACACTAAGCTCGGCTGATTGATTTCGCAAAGCGTCGTCGCCCCGGCGGGGTGTTAGCTAGCAAAACGCTCGCGTGTAGAGATATCTTCTTTTACTAACAAACGCTGTGAATCACATTTAATCGTACCTGTTTGCATCGTAAAGATGATAATGCTCGACGTCATGATCCACGTGGCGTCGAAGGCTCCAAAAGCTTTTGGGCCGCCGTTTGACGAGTTCATTTTGTGTCACCCTCCGCCCTTTCCGTTGGTCCTAAGCTGGCGTCAGGAACTCGGGGCTGGATGGAGCTCGGTTAGAATCCCGCACGGATGGAATGATGACGCCCTTCTCCATACGATGAGCCACTAAAAAACTGTAGTCCAGAACAATGCATTGACAAAAAGCGATTCGGCCGCTCACTAGCCTGGGGCTAACGCCATTTAAAGCAGCACTTCCGAGTTCGCATCAGGACCTGATAACAATGACCGAAAGTTCGGGTCGTACCGGCCAGTACGTCTGGCGTGATTGCCGATCACTCAAGGCCGGGCCGAAAGCCTCATTAGATGAATCCAAAATGCATATTATTCACCAGATAGGCCTATCTCATTCAGCTGGTCCCCACGTCGTTCGCGCGCGTCCAACCGCTAATATAGCACTCCCCATTTATGTGTTGAATAAACGTGGATTATAGATTATATGTGCAGTAAATTTAGTTTAGAGTTTGGGGCTCCCTGTCTACCGTGTGCCTACACGCATTTACGTTTGTCAGATAGGTCCCAAATCGTATGCAGGTCGAATTCACGTAGAATGTAGATAACGTAGTATGATGTAGTACGAATGTAGATATACTTGTGTTCACGGTTGTAGAACATGTTTTTCTACAAATAGTTGACGTTTAGTGCCTCCGTCAACTAAAATGCTATTTAGCATTACTGTCCCAATTAACAATATGAGACTTTCAGACATTTTCATTTCCATTGTGTTGTGTTATGCCGCACTTATTAAAATCTTCGACGTGCATGACATGCTCATGCGTGCACGCGATACTAAGTGCGGTCGTCACGTGTCGAGTCACAATATTCATTCTCTCTTCACGAATCAGTTAGTATGGCCATTTCACGTGCGATGTCGGGAGCCGATGTCGACGCGGCGATCGCGTGAAAGTTCGCAGTAGCAAAAGCCTTTCGGAGTCGACGAGCATCCTTTGGGTAGCGATGTAAATACAGTAGCTCGCGCCGCTGAGACGCTGACCTTCGACAAGTTCAGATCGCAGGCCACTTTGTATGGAAACTTCTCTGTCGCCAAACTGTTAGAAGAATACATTGAACGAGACATTTTATGATGGTAATCGTCACAATAGTGCATCTTATCGTGATCCTGACGGCCACACAGAGCAGAGTCGTTGTGGTCGCTGCGAGAGCGTCGATACGTTTGAGAGTTCACAAATAAATCAGGACGAAGTAGACGAGGCCGTCGGTTTACCAACGCAATGAGCTAGGATGAATGCATTTTGTGTTATTTTATGTGTTCGTTTCGGCCAAGATGTGTGGAGTTATACGCTTTCAGTTGTCATGGAGGCCACGGTGCTGTACGATTACACAGGTGGTTTATATGGCCACAAAGCTGATGGGTCTTATTCACAGTAGCTGACCACAGATCTGCGGATTACACGCAATGCACCCGTTGTGAATTTGTTTTAGCTATTTAATTTTATGCTTGTCAAAAAAGACGGCACATTGCCACACGTGCTCATTGAGCGGAAAAACCGAAAGCCAGTTTTTTTACGCTAGTGTTGACTAATATGGAGTTACGCGTCAAGCGTCTCATTTTCTTACAGACTCTAGAGGTCAACCGAGGTTCCGTCTTTTAACGTAAAGGTCATTTGCATCTACGCGAGCTAGTTTGCTCATCATACGTTACCTGTTGTGGCTGTTTTCGAAATTTCAGAGGTCATAGCGCAACGTTAATGAATTCGCCGCCCAATTGGAACTACATGTCTGATCGACATGGCGCCCATAGCTGAGACACTAACACATTGGCGGGAATTGGTAAGTTGAATATATGGTTATCGAACATTTATAAGAACATTCGAGGGCTTCTCTGTGAACCGACTAAATATAAAACTGTTCGGTTTGATTAAAGTAGTAGCGGCTGTTTAGTGATCATTGGCCACTAACTAGGCTCGCGATCACTTAACTCAAGGTGATCTTCATATTTGCCCCGGCTTCAGAAGGTGAAGTTAGCCTTGAAGCTCGTACTAGTTTTTTGTTAACTTGATGTATTTATACGCCATTACTGCACACTGATAGGCTAAGACTGAAAACGTACACGGTGGGGAAAGTACTGAATACAATAGATATATATATATATAAAGCACGTAGCCCTACAAATGTCGCCAACACCTCAAGATGTCTCTTAGGTCTTTCTAGGGAAAATAAATAAGCGAAGTATAACCATCCATCAGTTTTCCTAGAACGCAACTCTGATCGGTCCATACTCGCACTTTAAAGAGCAGACGTTAACATGGGCCACAGTAAAGCCCGTGTGCTCACTAGCGTGACAAGTTACACCAATTTTGTCACCTCTTTTTACCGTGACGAATCAGCCTCAGTGGTTTTCATTATATTTTGTTCTTACCGAGACGTGACAACAATTTTCTCAACGCTCTAGACAACTTCTAGCATTACGAGCACGAAAGAACTCCTTCGTAGAAAGGGTAATTCGTTAATAGACTCCTGATCGCAAACAACTTCACTTGTTGTCTTTTACCCTGCGTGAAGGAATCGGTGGCCGGGGATGCGAACGCATACAGACCGATGCCAACAAACCGCCGACGTCCACCGATTGTCCGAAACCACTACGCACCTCGCCTTTCGCCTAAGAAAGTGAGTGTTCTTGAAACAGAGACGCAGTAGACTAAAAATGGCGGCATGATAATATTGCGAATAAATCAGCAGATGACACGATGAATGGAAAGAAGGCGCAAAAGCTTGCTTCTGCTCCTTCTTTTTTGAGAAGCTTGAGATGATGCAACAATCGCAAGGCACTTGTTGGTTGCACTTGCGAGCTGGGAATTGCAAGCCGGTACTGTTTCACGGTCTGAGAACTCAAGACCACCAGAACAGTGCAAACGGCTCGAATGCAGCGCTCGTAAAATCTATTCAGCGACATAGATTCGGTTGTCTTATTTTACGAAAACTGTGTGTGAATTTGAGAGTACCTTGCTCTGGGGCTGACACACTACGATCTTGTTTTCACAAGCGCAGGTGAAACCGTAACAAAAATCTCACATATCTTCATATATCTGGACACGCTTATTATGGAATACTTTACGCTCTTTCCTTTGACATCTAATTTTTCTTACATAATTAATATTAGTCACACGGACTCAATTATCAATGGTAGCAATTAATCGCTGCCAAACATTGGCCAGCATTTACAGCGAAGATCATAGCCGGTCATAACGCAACCGAACGTTGACGTTTCAGGAATCAAGAGATGTAGAGAAACATCGCAGAAATGGCTGTGATTCGTACCCATCATGGGTAAGTTACTGTAAGTTATAACGTACACGTTGTGTTTTGCTGGTTCGTTTAGAACCGACTTAAGTAAATATTGGCTATATGTGGTCGGTACCGCTTCTGCTACACGGTAACCGATAGGGCCCGAAGTGACTTGTATCTCGTATTTATGTCACTCGTCGATTCGATTTTAACAAAAGTTTGTCTTCGCTCTCCAACGGCATATTATTCTTTCAGAGCTGTCTAATTTTGTCAAGGCTGTTGGTCTTAAGGTATAAAACCTTAGAGATGCTAAACCGCTTTGCAGTCCAGCGTCTAATCTTCGACGTGGCGGCTGCAAATTGACCAATCTGCCATTGACTAGCCGCTGCTCTTGACTAGTCAAAAGGCTACTGTGTCATTAATGTCTCACGTCTGCGCCATTAATAAATTATTAAATCCAAATAAAGCACTAAGCCATAAGGGAAACCCATTTTAAACACATTTTAATATCAGCTTCGTCAAATGCACAAGTTTAACCGTCCGGCTCATAAGGTATAACAACCGCCGTCTACATCTGCCGAATTAAATTAAACTTGCCCTATCAAACCGTTTTCTAAGCATTTTGTATTTTTCCGGATGCGAAACAGAGGCGGTGTATCACATCCTCACCCTTACGCCATTTTGATGAAATGCTCGTGGCGCTATTAGAGATTATCTAAAGTTTGTGCAGAAGTGTATTTAATTGTGTTGTTCGTTTTCTTTCTTTAACTACGTTGACTCTTGTACACTGAAGGCAGACGGAAGTAAGGTGCGCTGAAGTAAGTCGAACACGGCTTAATGAGCTGAATAAATACATGTACTTTATTAATGAGCGGTGGATCTCTCGCAAATAAAAATTACAGCGTTTAATTCATCCGCCTGTTTCAGGAAAAGGGAGATGGCATTCCCGCACCTTTCTCGTCCTCTAAGGAGTCGTCTCTCGAAAGAAAGTGCCTACTAGATACTCCAACAAGCGCACGCAACCAACCGCTGCATTCATCGGTTAGTTCAAAATGTGCCACCGAAAAAAGTTACCGAATTATTTTACCCTTTTCTCTAAACTATAAGACCAGGCGCTCGCATAGATGGAAGAATTCAAAACCAAACCAAATAGGGTACTCGCATTATTTGACAGGGTGTGCGCGGCTTTGTTTCTATTATATCTTTGAGTCAATGAAACATATTTGTTTTAGAATTCTTTGCCGTTATCAGCTCTCGTAAGCGCGTTTGCACTGCTCCGGCCACGCATACACGAAGCATACACACAATACTGTGGTTGTGTATGTGTGTGAGACTGTACACAGTATTCACACAAAGAACAGTGCAGGCGAAACTGTCAGTGCGAAACAACGAGAGTGATCAACTCGTTAGGTTTTTCAGTCTTAGTCGGAAACTTACAGTCTTGGTAGTCTTTCTGACGATTTTGCCATGTACCTCAAGTCTACCATCTAGTACGCGTGTGTTGATACTAAAGTAGAGTTAGGAAATTTGAGTAGATATGATTAATGACGGCCGATGTATTCTGTTGTTCCTCGTTGACGGTCACATCGCAAGAAACCATAACTAAGGTACGTTCGTGTATAACGTTATTAGATTAGCTTTCGTCTAGACGGAGACAGTTTTGTTCGACTCCTCCAAAAAGATTACTAGACGCCGGGCTTTGGATAGGAGCGGTGCAAAAACCAACACCTGAGGCCTCACTGAGTACATGATACTGTGAACAATCTTGTAATTTTAAATGCACTCCGTTGAACTCTTCTTTGGTATACTACTGCCATAGATGTGATAACTGGCCTAATAAATGTTTTAGTTATCTATACAGAGCCTAAAATTAGACACTTGATCTGAACTTTACCCTCTAGTACGGTTGCGTTTTGTGGCGTATCGTTGGCTGCTGCTTATGTTGCATAGGTGTCCACCATTATATTTATTTCTATACTTTGTACGTACTAAATTTCGGCCAAATGTGAATAGAATATTAAAATCTCAACGGGGTAAGATGAAGTAACCTAGCCATTCAAAAGTATATAGGAATATATTTAGCCTTGAACTGTAGCAGTGCATCGCTGAATCCTTATCCTCCCTGTATTCGTGTTCTTATTGATATAGCAGCCGAACAAATTTACTCCGTCATACGTCCCGCACCGAGTCTCTGAGATGAAAAACATGATCGCGCAGGACCAAGTTGAAGTGCGCCTCGACGCTGTTCAGGTAAATTGGATCATTGCGAATACCTCTGTGCAGTACAAATGGAGGTATCAGGCTAATTTTGATAGAGGAGGTAAAGCGGCTCCATGATGGGACGGTCAAGACGGCTCGAACACCACGACCAGATGTATCAGCCACGACACCAGTGCAGTAACCTCATGTCGAATTAAATCTTAGCACTAAATTTAGCTCTAACTCGCCATATAGTAAATTGATAGTAGAATGCAATCTCAAGTGGCAATGACGTTTAGCAGTGTGATCATTATATATATATATATATATTTAGGGATCTGTATATATTCGTTTTCATCCGTCATACATCCAGATGTCGAGGACAAGTAAGTTAGGTTGGTGGTTTTACTATTATTACAATAGAGTATGTACCTTCAGCAACAACACGTATCATAGGAACTGACAATATCGCTCGCTTGCATGCTCCTTGTAATTGGCTAAAGCTGTATTACACGTTTCGTTTTGGTACCTTCACAATTGACGGCCGAAGCATTTAACTTATGAAAATTGCTAAATTATTCATCATCGGTAAAAAAGAGACTTATAGTTGGATGCGAGCGAGACTGATGCTGCACTTGATTGAAGCACTATTAGAAGTACACCTGTAATGAAATAAGCCCGCAGAACTTACCGAACAACTTTTGTTTCCACTGGTCCTATTATTAGGGATCACACGACATCATCTGGGTACGGCGGAGCGGTATAAAGCACCCATCCGCGCACGTTCAGGGACTTCTGGATACATTGAAGTTTCAGGCAGAGGACAAGCTTGAGGACAAGAGGAAATTTCCCGTTATCATCATTCGGCCTAATGGCCGAAAAATCAGGTAGGATATATACACATGTAACCGCCGCGATAGCTACGAGTCGATCGTTCTCCTCGACGTCGTAGCCTAGCCTATGCGCATCAAAGTAATGACGCTTGAAACTTCGTTAGCCCGGATCATAGACGCTACATGGTGGTCACATGGAAACGTTCCTTGGTGCACTCTGGACGAAAAGCAAACTGAACGAAGGTAGATTCAGCTGTAGCGAGAGTAAACAAAAGCTACGAAGTCACGGAAGCATGTATGTGGCAAGGGATGCACAACACTGCAATTCGAGAAACCCACCTTTATAGGAAATCCGTTGTTGTATTGATGTCTGTCACTTTACGTAACAAATGTCCGAGCATAAAAACTAAATGCCATTGAAAAGCTAGAATAGAGAATGTGAATTCATTGGCGTTTTTATAAATTCTGTCTGATTTAAAAGCGGAACATCCTCGGGATTTCGAGGATGGCTTACAGCTATAAGCACTAGACTGCGTCATCCTCTGTGACACTTACAACTGAACGGCTCCTCTTTTTTAGTAATTGTGCAAGTTTATTTCAGCGCTATTTGTTTTCTTGATTTTGTTCCTCAGAGCCCTGTTGGAATCGCCGGTTACGTACAAGAATTGCGTCTGGTACAGGGATATCGATTCGGGTATGAGCTGCAGCGCCCCGAAGGAGTGCGTATTTCGCTGTCCGCCGGAACTTCTGGCCATACCGCCAGGTGCGTGGAGGTACGTATGCTACTCGCCACTTTCGGCGTAGACTGAGGTCCCCACTGCGACCGGCGTGGCTTGACATGTCGGTTCGGCTCGGTCATCGAGGCGTCTTCTTTTCCAACTTTTCCAGGGCTTTTCCAGCCTTACGATACTTCCCAATGCCAGAAAAAACCCAGCCTAAACGAACATCAGGTCCACAAGGCCCGGCGAGCGGGGGAAATCGCTTTCTCGTCCACTCATTCGAGTATTTCCTTTGAATGTTGAAATCTTTTCCAACAGGTGTCAAACGGAAGCGTCTGAGCTCACGCAGCATGTCTCGCCGAAGCGCTGGACAGCAGCACGCATCTGCGTGCTGAAGTGGAGTGCCGTTCCCACCATTCGGCTGGTGCCAAGAAGCGACCTCACCGAAGACGTCGACACGCACGGAGATTACAGCCGTACGCTTCCTCTCACACGGTTCTAGCCACCTAGTCAGAGCTGGCCGAATTTCCGCGATCGTTCATGGGCACGTGGAATTATTTCACTAAACATTTTCAGCGTGGAGAGTGCGCCAGTTGAACTTTGTGTGGTTGACAGTGTCGTGCATATCTATGCGAAATGCTATTACATGGGAAGGCTTAAAGTCACTCAGTGAGTTTAGCGATCGCAGGGTTCTGGCAGATTTTGCTTATCCAGGCGGTGTCATTCGCGGGGTAGTAATGCCGACGATAGAGAAATTATAAGAAAAACGTCTGCATGTTGTCCTACGATAATCGAACATCGTGGCGTAATATACCTGTGTGGGAACTACGTTTGCTTCAAAGCACTTTGCTTGTATTTTTCAGACATTACTAATCATCTATACTACCTTGCCTTCGCAGATATATTGGACTTCACGGAGGCTACCGAGAAGACGTCCGAATGCATCCAACAGCTTTACGACGAACTCCCCGGCGTACCCCTACCTAGGGGTCCTGTAGTGTTATTGCGCGAGTGCTGGGTGGTGAGCATTAAGTGGCCTTTCGTCCACTTCGTTCAGAGCAACGTGTACGAAAAGATAGATCTCGTCGACCCAGCGTTCGCAAATGGCTGCTCCTCAGACGAGCACTCGATACTCGATCCGAAACCTGGTAGCCTTTGTATGGTGCGCGTCGGAAACAGATTCTGGAGGTGAGAGCCACGGCAGTAGTGTCATCTGCGGTGATCCATGCATGAGTAGGTCCTCGCTGGAACGCGTTACGCAATTCCGGTAGACGGTCTAAACAGACGAGCCAACTTATGCCACTCTGCCGGATTACAGGGCGGCAGTGACGTGTGTCGAAGGCGACTCCGCTAACGTTGTGTTCGTTGACAATGGAAAACAAAGCGTGCGTGCAGTTGGCGATCTTCTGTCTCTCCTTCCGAATAAGAGGTATATTTTTTATAAAGTCGCTTGCCGACCAGCTAGAATAGGATTAAACGCTCCACGCCACCAGTTTCCCAAGATACGCACAGTTGAGGTGGCGGTGGTGGTATATTAAGACAAGTGTGCGTAGATATAGGGTTTTGCTTGCTCTTTAAACCAGGCCGACGTTATTCGAGGCGGGCCTTTCGCTACGTATGCTACAATACGGCCGAGAATGCGCGGTTGTTTTTTATTTTTTTATTGTTATTATGCGTTTTAGTATTTCCACGTAGAGAATCTAGACTTTTGCCGCACGACTATTACAATGTCCTGTGCAACGTGGCATGCATGTCAGCCAGTTTAGGCTAAATTTTCTATAAAATTTCCTATCTTGTTCTAAGCGGCCGTCTTACCGACAGAGTCCGGAAACAACGCCTGAAAATCTTATATAGCACCTTTTCATGTGCCATGCCATACTAACGCTTTCGCTCACGCAGTCGTAACGTATCGGTTGACAGAAGCGATGCTAAAGTCTTTAGACATTTTTCCAGTTTGCTTTCGTCGCCCTTGCATCAAACCTCCCAAGGCTGTCGACCTCTCCAAAAAATTCACAGTGCTTGAAAGTAATTTCCGAGCCACTCCATTTGCGTGCACTTGTACGATTCACGTGCTTTTAACGCTACAAATTTCTGTGCACAGACATGCGCCACCAGCCTGCATAAAAGGCCGATTACCAGACGACTACGTGGAAAAATGCTTTGACGAGGCCACTCTCACGCTCCTCGCTATGGCTGCTGGACCAATGCAGGTGTTGCTGATGAGAGTTGACGACGATATACCCACAGTGAGGCTGTTCGGTGTTGACGGAAGAGAGATCTGTAGCTAAGCCCGACGTACGATAAGAGTAAACGTGGCAACGTAAATACTAGTTTTGCCGCAATTGCAACAAGACCTTGTGGAGGGTATTGACAAATTTGCACGACGTGTGATGGCAAACAAATGATAAGAGGAATAACACAAGATGAAACGTGAGCGAAGAAATTTTTCGGAGTATGTGTGTTGTAGTTTGGAGCCATGATGAATGCGGTAACAGCACGCGTTGTTACTTTGCAATCGAAGACGGAAATACATTTGGGCATTGTAAGTCTGTAGGTAAAACACGAACTAAGAAAGGAGAAGAACAACGTCGAGAAAACTACAATAAACTCATCCTGAGCCTGAGAAATAGGAAATATATACCACAAATGAAAACAATGTATTTTGCTGATCTAGTAAAATCTCTATAAGTTTATCGCACTTTTTCTATAAGCCCGCTAATAATACGGGTGATCTTAGAACACAGCAATGGTCTTATGCCAACGAAGATGACGAACACGAAATTTCTAGAATCTTAAAGCACTCAGATCTTAAAACAACTAACGCGTTGCGCTAATTATAAACATTTCATCGGATACTAGCGAATAATTCCGGTTCCTGGGGCGCTGGGGCGACTACCCCGTCTTGTAGAGCGTAGATATTATTTCTGCTCGTCGGCCGTTTCTGCTATTAACGTTGAATAACGGCTGGAATAACAAACAACAAAAAAACATTTTACTAAAAAATACTGCACTGAAAGAACTACTACTAGTTTTAAATATTGTTAGATTACTTCAGTTCTTCGAGGCTGTACTTGATGTTCGCTACCTTGTACCAATGTGGGGTTAATAAAAACGCTCTTGCAATGTTTCATGCATATATGCTCGAACAAAAAGGCTGTTTTTGTTTCACTAAACGGACGTAGTGTCCTATTCGGCTTTGTTTTGGATTTGCATGTGCTGTAGGTGTGGAATCAGGCATGAATATTTATTTTATTCCACAGCGGGGACGGTAGAGTAGCGAGAACCCTCAACATCTTCTATCTGCTTTAATTTTCTGCCCGCAATTAAGCCAAGTAATGACCCGCGGTATCCCGCAAATTGGTGAACTTAACCCGAGGACTAATAGCCTCTATCTATTTACCAGCGTCAGCAACATATATTCGGAGATGTATTTTGCCCTAATTGTTCGTCATGAAAAGCACAGATATTTGCTCGCCCCGATCAGCCTTTTTCAGCCTCACTTATACTCACTTGTAGCGTCATCCTCAAACAAACAAAGATAAATTTTTCGACAGTATGACGAAGAAGATCACGTTGACCAACCGTGAAGCTAAATTTGTGAAAAAATACCATAAGCAGCTGGATGAGTGACGCGCACAAGGATCCTCAACGAGTATATCTGGGTAGCGTTTTAGGGTGACTCGATAAATGAGAAGAGCTCAAACAATTTTTCCAATGGCTTTAATAAAATATTTCATCGCTGTGAATTAAGAATAAGATTTAACAATAATATTTAAATAAGATTTAACAATAATAAAACCTAAAAATAAGATTTAAATGCATAAGAATAATAGCAGTCAACTAAATAAGTGAATTATTCTTCTCTGTAGACACAGTTGATGAAAGATATTCTTTTTACTCAATATTATAATATTTTCTTTGTGTTTGAGCTTAGATACTTAAATCTAAAAAACGAAATAAAAAGACACGTGTTTGAAAAAGTGGGTTGATTTCATTCCAAGCTTTTAATTGATCAATAAAGTTGTGTAGATTTTCCCTAGACTAACAATGTAAGTATTTCAGACGGCTCAACAATAATTCACCGCGCAATTATTGGATCATTCAAAAGTAATGCCAGATGATGAACATTTACAAAATAGTTTATGATTGAAGTTTTATAGGACGTCCGGAAGACTGGTTCGGTATTATAGTTAGCTAGTACCAACATTAGCTTACCATTTATATTTTTCTAAGCTGACTTTAAAATGATATATACACAGCTACCTGTGTACATTTTCGTGCAATAAAAAAAACATTACAATCTACCAAGGCATTATAAATGACGCATATGGATTTTCCACTACACAAATGCTTAACTACGTTCTATAAAATTTTATTGACACTTGAAGTCAGACGTGAATGCAAAATTTTCGTTTCAAACACCCTAAAAAATGCGAATTTCCTATTGAAAATGTGAAATCACCATCAAAGACCAATCAAAACTGGTTACAACAGAAAAATACGCCAAGCGATTGCTGTAGAGAACTCATTGATTGTTTATCATTTAATAGGCGTATTAAAACTCGAATACGCCCAAAAAGCTCGTTAACATTTTTGCCTAAAAACCCAGTCAATGCTTATCGCTGATTATACATTCCACGCGGATGCTTCTTTAAGGGGTCTCATTCTAACACAAAAAATACATATCTGCGATTTTGTCATACTAAACGTTGATTTAAAGAAAAAGCATTCCGAAAATGATCGTAACCTATCTCCCATACGTCAGCTTTCCAACAAAAAAATAAATAAAATTTAAACCGTAAGTCATTTTAGTCAAAGCATGCATCCAACGCATAATAATGATATCAGTTGCATGATGATGACGACTCAGTTATGTGAGAACAATCTCATCATGCGTCCTAAGCATACAGCTTCTACTCACTCGGTAAGGTCGTCTCAGCACTTTAAGGCAGAATAAGATTGTCTCCCTACGACGTAGTAAGGCTGTTGTTCAATGGGGTTTATTTCAGCGTGCGCCTCACGTATGCACAAATCGGGCACGTGATGCATTGCCGTCATGACAAGTTGTTCTGCAGTTAGTTTCCTTGCAGCTGATTCAGTTAGCCAACAGACCCTTCTGGTGTTTGCCTTCATTCGGCTGGTTGACAACGGAAAGTTCTGAAATTGCGCGGCGAAGTGACTTGTGACCTGTGCCCACTAAGACGGTCGTTCGATTGACCATTTATTACTGTGAGCCTGCGTGCCGAAACATATATACCTACGACTTCTGAGACATTAGTGCAAGGAGCACTTCAACACGTCGACGGAATCCACTCCTAACAAAAGGGAGATTTCGTGGCCAAATGATGCGTATAAGCACATTGGTTATTTTGTGTATGCTTCATTCCGGACGACTCGGTGATGCAACCGAATTTGGCGCCAATGCGGTGCGTCAAGTTGCTGGAAACGATTCAGCAACTTGCTCCGCTGTTGCCGATTGGGAATTCACCGATGTAGATATAGTACGTAGCATGAAGTATCTACGAAGACTAGAGAATCGTAATCCGCACTGGTGTGGGTGCACTTCATTTACGCAAGCAATTTCGAAGGTATTAAGCTGTGTGCCACACTTCTCGCCTCGGATTGTCGTTGCTATACGTGACCAGCTGCATAGCCGGACAATACTATTTTCACGGTTTTGTTAATGGGCTGCATTTTTCTGTGACATGCGATGACGGATTGGTCAGTTCAGCCTAGGTCGTGGCCTAATAGGACGAACGAGGAGGAAGTCCTATCCGCATTTGTGTTAAGAAATTGCTTTAAATCTTTACGCAGAGAAACTGGCAATATCAGAGCGCCGAACCCCGGTAGCTCACAGATGACTATAGTCTTGCTATAACTGAATCCGTTCGCCCGGAGTCACTGCGGTGTCTCAGCAGTGGAACCGGGCATTCTATATTGAACAGTACGCTGATTTTGTTATTAATTATTTCCTGTTTCAATCAACTAATTTCGCAGTATATGTCTCACACGCGGATCATGTTTGCTGTACTTCTCTGCCTGCGATTTATTTGTTGAATGGAGCGTAAGTGCCATATGATCGACGTTAGATTTCATTTTAAATACGCCAAAATGTATTATATTAAGCTGGTACCAAATAGTTAAAATGTGTACCCCTATAAGCGATTCCACGCTATGTGCCTTCGGTGTACCGTAGGGTTTGTATCTTGCTGTGGCGTTGTTTAAACTTCTTATAATTGACCACTCAAGCTTCCTGTTCCAACAATAGCATACGGTTCCAACGGTTCATAGCGTGATCCTGATAACGCCGTGCCTTGATATTCCTTCCCTCATGGACCAATTTTGGTGTTTTAATAAAATCAAAATACGAACACATTGTTCCTTTGCGTGTGATCAAAAAGCCGGCTTTATACATCGAAGACCACTCCGAGGACTTGTATTTTCCAAACTTCTCCATTTGACGCGATTTGATCCGCTTTCTTTCAAGATGTCGTAATACTCGTAGACTTCCAGAGGAAGCTTTGGGGGTAAGCTGACTCGACGCTAAAATGTTGAATATGGCAGCACATTTCTCGTCTCTCTCATAGAGCTGCAACGGAATGCAGCTTTCTCGCTCCACCATTTTATCTAGAAATCAAATTTGTGCCGATGAATTCGGCATTCATATTTGCATTCGGACAGATAATTCCTGAAATGGCTGTAATATTTGTAGATTATCCACCGCTACGAGTAAGAATATAAACAACTGGCATTGTTAGCAACTACCTCTAGTCCTACGGAAAACAAGATTACTTAGGAAATCAGTGAGTGACGAAACCGTGGAAAACAATAGTTCTGATACTGCGGATGGTCCTTGAGGTAGTACTAATATCTATAAGACGATAAGAAAGAACAAAAGCAATATAGCAATGGCATCTACGCCCTAATATTTGCCTTCTTTGGTTTCAATAAAGGTATACGTGATTTGCTCATTGTTGTTGCTGCCGCATTCTCCCTATGAGCACTAGTCCGGGTCGACCATCCCTGGGTCACTTCTTCCAGTGTATCTAAGAAAAAACAAACGACTAGTGAACTTAACACCGTCGTTATCACGGATGCCAAGCGCGACATAAACAACGGTGCATAACAGCGTCACTGTTCATTGAACTGAGTTTTTAATGTCCCCTCCGGCCCTTCTCTTTATATCTTTCCGGTTGTTTGCTCTAAAAAGTCGTCTTCGAAAGCCCCTCAGCTCGCCGCAACGGTAGCAGCTGTCTGGACGGTGTCTCATCAGCTGTGGCCACTTAAAAACCGGCGCGACGTCATATATCGCCCTATCGAGACGCTACAAGCTCTTCATCGCAACTCCAGCGTCGCTTGGGTCTGCTCAGCTAGCGCTACGCGCGTTTGCCGCTCTGTTCGGGGACACCGATAAGCTATCTGCCTACACAGCGCCAACTGCACTGGCGTCGATTACCAGGACTCGTCGCCATTGTTACCTGGCGCGGCGTCGTCCAGAGGTAATGTCATTGGTGCATTGCCCCTGGTCCGCTCTGCGACCCACTGAAGAAGCGTGATGGCACTCGACAGTATCATGGCTGGCCGTTTTGCGCGTTTTCGCTTGCGGTACAATACCAACCAGGCCGATGCGCTGATTGCATACTTCGTCGTGATATGTTTTTAGAGCCAAAGGGCGGCTACCTCTACTACGGAAAAACTTAGGTGGTGAGGCGGGAGGGGGCGGGCGTTGAAGGAAAGACAGGAGATGGATCTGGGGTTCAGTAGTAAGTTGCAATTACATTTTGACGTCTACGTTAGCCGTCCCTGAAGTAATTATGAACGGCAGGGGTCTGTAAGACTGCACCCGCGTGTCCCGACACATTTGCCTATCGCTCTGGGGTTTCTTTCTTCTACATCTGCGTGAAAAACATGTCATTGTTAATCGGTCGTGGTTGGAACCAACGAACAATAGCGAAGTCGACAGAGGGCGGATGGGCTCGGTGGAATAAAAATCAACAACAATCGATTGCTGGGGGACCGGGAACGATATTTGAACTTGACACAGCTGCTGGCAGGCGACGTTAAATTTAGCCGGCCTGTAGGGCATTTCTGCTCAATAAGTCTGTCGATGTTTGAAGAAACAGCACAGCGAAAGCAGCCACAAATCAGCGTCAAGGTAGAAGCTAAATGAATCGACCATGCTTGCTACCAAGGTGAGGATGAGGTTTGGTACATCCATTTGCGGGGGTTTTCGTTAGCGAACGGAGAAAACGAAATGATCGCGCCGCTAAGAAGACCGTTGCGGAGCAATAACGTCACTCGGTCTTGGCTGCAGGCGGCCAAGGTTCTACTGCACTAAATCGAGGCATAGCTTCGATGCAATTTGGCCATCGAGCAATGCTAGACGATTCGAGGAACACAACAAGAGATGGTCTTTTGCTTAAAAACGAGATTTTAGTCTGCCGAATTGGAGGGCACGTTTTGCAAATGTTTTGCACAAACAGCAGCGCTTTTACTAAAAAGCGTTATGACAGCTCAGCACCACTAAGTTAAAAATGTGATTATGCGTTTTCAGAGACGAGCATCATCATACCCTGTCGTGCCTTGCGCACCATCCGACAGATGTATACACGAAAAATGTCTCACCTCGCACTTGGCGTTCCCAGCAGTTGGCAACGAGGTATTTGCCGAAACCCTGCTCGTGACTCATAATCAGGTGACTAACTTCTGGGTGCGATTATGCCTGAGAAATTGAAAGCTGTTCTGTCAGACTTTCGGCTGTATTTCTCATGTCCACTTCCACATTGGGCTGTGTTCATTCAAAAGCTGGCCAAAGCCATCGGGCTTGCCATTGGCCCAATGCGTGTGAGCATGAGATCGTACAGCGCCAACGTCAGAAGTTCAGAAAGCCTTCCCAGAGGAGTTCACAGTTCACAATATGCGAACGAATTGACGGCGAGAAGTCCAAAAATAGATAACGCAAAGCGAAAGCGCATGACCTTTTATAAGATAGGACTTTTAAGAGTTTTCCTTATGAATACGCCATTGTCAAGCGACCCCTTGATTTATACGCATGTTTGCTACCTGTGATGCTTAAAACTGCCTGAAATTCACAGACACCTAATTCCGTATAGAATTTTAATTTACTTAACCGACAGACACACGGGCGTTGCTTAGGCGGTTTAGACATGCGGACGTAACGTGGTAACGCCCTAAAAAATCTAAGCGAGCGCGGTTCCACTTAAACATTTTTCTAGCTAGCCGTAATATCTTGTTAATGAAACATGTGCGTAAACAATGCAATGGTACAGTACGGTGTGGTATGCATACTTGAAATGTCGTCAATGTAAAGGTCAAAACTAAAATCAAGAAATATGACGGGGACTTTTACGTTTACCTGAAAAGGAGATGCCACTCTCAAGCCGTAACTGTCTTTGTTCGTCTATTGTAGGTCGTGTCCAGTTACCAGAAGTCATGGTTGCTATCCAAGGGCCTTAATTACGTAAGTGAGGATGCAATTAAGCTACGGGTGGATTTCTCACTGAACGACATTACGGGTGCATGACTTGCTCCGCTACTCGATCAATTTCATAAATGGTCCGTCCACTTAAATGCTAAATCGAATGTAAACAACAGTACCCTATAGACATCTTTAACTCCGATCTGGGGACAGTCTGCATGGAGGCAAGTATTTATCTCTAAGAAGACTCCCATCGAATAAGTGCCGTCCGTGTTCCATCGGAGAACTCGTCCGTCACATGTACGGGACGTCTAGTGAAACCCTCAGAAAATCGCGTGCTACTGGATTAGATTGCAACCGTCATCGAAGTCGGGAGCTTGACGCATTCGCGTGCGCCTTGTGACCGGAGGAGACACGTAGGTGCTCGGGTTCGATTCCTGCCGTTGCACATTTACATTTGTGGGGATCGTCGCACGAAGTGATGCAAAAAGCGGTACCGTGGACGTTAAATGTCGCCTGGTGGTCAGTCCTAGAAATATTAGAATGCAACCGAAACACGTCTTAAATCAACATAAAAAAAAATGACACCACGCTTGCCAAAATGAAGAAGAGTTCAAAATTAGCTGGAAGCATGTGTTCTATTGCAAACAGCAGGCACTTGTGAAAAATTGAGTAGAAATGCCCGCACCTTTTAGCTACCGCTGCGCTCCGAAAACGAAACACCTTTAACAGATACGTCAACGTTAAAACGAAACCAAATAGATGACAGTATGTGTGGCCGTGGCTTTGTATTTGGCTAAAAATTATTTTTAATGGCGCCCTCTGTCGTTTATCCAGATGCTGGATCGGATGAGCCAAGCCGAACAGCGAACGCTTTCACTGCTCTTGGCCCTCGAGGCGTCGGTTTCTCTCAGTGTTCGGCAAGCCGCACGCAACCGGTTACAGGTCAGCGTACGCCGTGAGGCTTTTCTGATATAACATTTTGGCCATTGCATGTATCGGACAGCGAATGCTGTCTTTCTAGGTAGAACAGTCAAGAAATGAATTTCCCCATGTTAAGCAGTAGTAGCACGCTGAGTGATGCAGTCCTTTAAAATCTAGTTACATCGGGAAAAATCATAGAATAGGAGCTACCATTGCTGATGTACAAATGCCGGAATTGGTAAACATACAGGTGAGAGCTCGGCAGGGCAGATGTTTACCGTAAGCGTTATTATAAAAATGGTAACTATGTAACGACTTAACATTCTCACTTGATTCGATGAATCCGCCGGTCTTGTCGCCAGGCCGTACGCCGAAGGACGCAGAATGGGTTAGGTAGTGGAGCATAATTTGTCATTATTGGATTCGCGATGTACTGTCGATTGGACCACAGAAGAGACTGTTAACATGAGTTATAGTGAGACGAATATGTCCTTGTCGGTTAGGGTTATATAGCATTTTCTTTTTCATCTACTTAATTGTTGAGGTTAACGTATGACTCGTCCGAAAATTGCAGGTTTCCTCTGAGCTGAGAAATATTGTGAAGATTTCCAAAAATGCGGCAAAACGCGACCAGATTTTGGATCTTGTAGAGAGATCTCTTGTTGAAGGTTAGACGATCTGAATATCATTATAGAAAAGGTTCTTTCTCTATTATCCTCACCAGTAAAAGATGATGTAGCTCTCGTCGTGCACTCAATAAGACTACGTTGAGGCTAATATTTGAGTAAACCAGACTGTCACTTTCCATTTATTACTAGTGCCTTTTGTCTTTTTCAGGCCCGCTCAAGTTTGTCAAGGACTTCATCAGGAGGTATTGGGAGCATTTCGTCAACTGTCTATACGAAGCACTTGAGTGAATGCTTTTATACACCACTCGAATAATTCCAAGTTACCTTTCGGACGTTCGTTGTGCATACGCAACGTAAAAGGCTACCTCGGTCTACACCAACAATAATTGTGAAACGTAGTAATTCCTGGCGCAGTCTCAAAGTAGAAATGCCACACAGGCAGCAGTTATCAGCGCTCTTGTCGGAACTTGCAGTAGATAATAGTTCATATAGATAGATTATTATTATTATTGTATCATTACTTTTAGTGTTATTATTTTTTCTACTGTTTGCTACAAGTATTGTGTGATAAATGTATATAAGAAGGGTTCTGATTTGTGACTACTAGGGATCCTTCGCCTTAGACTTAATAGGCGGAAATGAGCCAGATTTTTTTTATCATCGTGTGTGTTTCCACATTGCAAACGATTTTTATAAATAAAATCTATATGATGCTAAAATTACAGCATATCTAGGCAGGCACGTCTGACTGAAAGTTTTTCGTAGTCAATCTATGGTCAAGTAACATTGGTTTATATGAGCGAATCCATCCGAAGGAGTTGACAAAACAACAGAAATAAAGCAAAGTTAGTTGATACCTTGGGGGCTCGTTTTGTAGGAATACAGGTTGTGCCAGAATAAATGAAACAAAGGAAGTACGTTTGAGCGTATCTATTCATAATGAAGTGCTTGAGGCAGGAAGCATAGACGTATCCTTCCTTTATAATGATAGTTTTCTTCTTATTCTTACTACTACTATTATCACTACTACTGCTACTCACTTTCATACTCACCTGACTTCAAATGGGGTAACCTGTCCTGCTTTCCACATTCGTATTTTCAAAAACCCTATTTACGCGCATGTCGTCTCTACTCAGTTGCTGCTAATAAGTTACGTCTTCTACCACAGGGTTTATTCATTTGCTAAAATGCTCGTTTCAATTGAATCAAACGTTACACGTCGGACGGCATCCGCATCTGTCAACGGCGTTGTCGTTCCTGATTACCGCATGCGTGCACAGTACATGCAGACTGAATCTACCCTGGGGGACCCTCGCCGGGATTGAGTGTCTGCCTTCTAATGTTCGCGCCACCGACGCTGTGTGCGGCTCACCATCCACTCGATAATGGCTGCTCGCAGAGTAATAAACGCATTGAGTAGTAGCTCAACTTCTTTCTCTTTCGTACCGCGCGGTAATGCATCGCCGACATCGGCGGGTTCTCCGTAAAATCGCGTTGGTCTGCAGCACTTTCTGGTATTTCCGGCTTGAGATCTGGTGTTGGCCAGCGGTCTCATCGGCGTCACCTTCGCCCTATCTGGGCTCTTCATGGAGGCGCCGCGGGGTGATCCATCTATCAACGCCCACTCCCTCACTGGTCACTTCGTTTGACGAAGCGTCAAAGGCGAAGTCACGGTTGCCACTGACGGCACCGACGAAGCGAGCGGGATCCGGCGCACAAATTCGTACGGAAATTTCGGAACGTCATTTCGACATCGTCAGTTCATCTGTACCTGTTCGGCATTTGTTTTTATCGGGAAAACGACATAACTGCTAGCTGGCAGGTAAGTAACCAATATGATCAACATTCTTGGCCAGTCGTTTTACTGGTTTCAGTCGGATAAGATCTGAGCTGCCATGAGAGAGTAATTAAAATGGCCCACTATAATGGATATTTGATTACCGTTCGGAGATATCTGGTTTGGCGTTTAACGGTCGCTGCGGACTTGGGAGAAATTGCGTCTGTTCTTTTCGACAGGTGGCGTCGTTGCGATCCGGCGAACAGTTTAACTCGCCGGGCCCCTGTTTGGCGCAGTAACAGACTTCCAATTCGGGCGATAGACATACAATGGTTGTTTTTTACACATGGCGAACGAATTAATACGGGCATTAACGATTTTGCCAATCATCAACAGTAAATCTACTCCAGCTGATATTAGAAAGTACTTCGAATCTCATGAACAAATCGGTATAGGATATTTACTCGACTCTCTCTCTCTCTCTCCCTCTCCCTGACGTGACCTTCAATAAACGACATGTGCTTTTCACTCGAGGGATAAAGACATCGTCTGTGTTGCCAGACTGCAGGTGAACTAAAATAAATGCAACCGTTTTGCAGGCGATTGGATAGGCAGTAATATTAAAAGATATTTGATAATCTGTCACGCCTTCTTTAGTCGGGATTAGATCACTACCGTCTCAATACTATAATAATAATAATAATAATAATAATAATAATAATAATAATAATAATAATAATAACATTTCCTTCATCAGTGTCTTGTCAATCGGAAAAAAAATCCGCTTTTTTTAGCCTATCAGCTGTACGAGCTTTTAATCGAATGCAATGCGAACCTGTCTGTTAATGTGACGAGATATACGCGCTTATTGTGACACGAGCTTCAACATAGGAAGACGAACGCAAAAAAAATAGCTTTTTTCCCCACGGTTTCACTTCACTACGCGAAGAAGTCGCGAGACGCAGACCCAACCTGTCTAGAATCATGCACTGAAACGGAAAGTTAACAGCTAACTTATTACGACGAGTGAGCGCAATGTATCGCGCGACTGCCCTCTGCAATACTCTCATGTCTGACGTAGGTGTTAGCTGTCACTTTGCGGCAGTCCGAATTGCTCGACAATATCTAATTTAAGAATGTATGGTCGCAGCAGGAATTACATGAGCGTATTCATTCATGTCCAATTACACATTCTCTCATAAATTATTCAGTAGTACGTTCGTTACAAGCATATCGAAAGCATTTTACTCAGCCGCAAGATAACTTTGCACTCATCTTTCCGCCTAGGCCAAGTAACCACTCCTAGAATTGTCATGGCTTGCGTACGCGGATGCATGAATAGTGATGACCCATAATGGAAGAACCAGTTGTATACCAGCAATATACCATGCGTTGGGTGAGTCGACCTTATGCGGCAACAAACCTCTTCACCTGTCCCGATGGCCATTCAAGGACGCCGTAAAAACCAAAGCAAAAAAAAATCCATGTGGAACATAACAGTCGCATGAGGTGGCGCCGCAGGAGCAATCATGGGTGACAACGACACGACCGCTGATTTGTTACTTTGTTATTAGCATTATTGTGATACACTGAAATTTCGTCGTAGTGGTGAAACAACGTTTACCTCCTATAAACTGTCCACTTTCTTCGTAGCTACGCGCCAATCGACTCAATTAGATTGTTCGCGAGTGAGGGAAGAAAATCCCGAGGGGGTGGTGGTAGTCCATTGTGTCGTCTCGGTGACGAAAATAACCGAACAAGAGAAGACAGTACTAGAAAACGCAGTCGCAGTGAAACGCCCTTTTGATCGCAGAAAATTGCCTTTAAAATGCTATCTAGATGCTATTAATAAACGAGCGACCCAGTTTGTGCCTGCTTGTCGGATCAGCTCTTTATTTCTAGTGACTTAAATAACTAAGATAGATAGATAGATAGATAGAAACAAACAATGGTAAAAATAGAACGACTGCCTTCGCGCGCACGCGGGATTATCAAGTGCGGACTGCTGACCTTGACTGGGAGGAAGGTCAACGTGTAAAAACAATGTGAACGACGTACAAATAATCGTTCTGAGTGGATATGGTTGTCAGCGTGATGTCCGTCCGTAAAAGCTAGGCCAGCAACGGGGGCACTAAGTCACGGTGAAATGCACAATTTTTTCATCCAGTATAATTATGCTGCAAGCGCATCGGATTCGCCGACCTGTAATAAAGACACTAGGAAAGTCAGCGTTAGACAGCGTCGTTTATGATAAGTGGCCTATATGTCGAACGATTTGAGCTTTTACTACCTGATTAGCCATTGCGCACTGCCAGGCATGCGGAGGCCCGCGTCCGTCGGGCACTTTTCCAGTTCGTCCCATACGTGACTGATTAGAAGAATGTTGCTGCACAGGCACAAAGGAAAAACCGCTACATTTTGCTCTGCCTATTTGCTTTCATGAACGTTTGAAGCCTTCAGCCATTCAAGCTCGCTGGAAGATCTAGTGCTCCGAATTTTCGAACGGAAAACGTGGCGAAAACGGCCTTGAGTATTCTTAGTTCCACAGTCTCCTGGCGGCTTGACGGCAACGCTGCCATGCCGCTCGGCTGGATCGTTTCGGCCGAGGCGAAGCGACATTCCGGCGACGAACTCGTGAGGCGGCCAAACAGAGCAACCTTTCTTGCCACCTCCACGACGCGGCCGCAATCACTGTCGGGTTTTCAGTTCCGCATCGTCGCTGAATGTTCACATTGGCCGGGACCAATTGGACGACGAGAAATACCGGCTAAATGACAGGAGTGAAAGGAGTCAAGACAAACATCGACGACCGTAATGGAAACTTCCTGCCGCCGCACCTCGGAGCATGGCTAGTGATGTATTTAGTGCACTATATCCTGACGGCAATTATAAATAGAATGCAATCATAATAATAGAATGAATAGTGATAATAATATTCTTCTTGTTATTATGATTATGAATGAGTGTGCCAATAACTTCAGATGGCTGCCGAACTTGATCTAGGAGAAGGGATAGGCACAGTCACAAATGAACGAGAACTTCGGGTAAACAACTGAACAACTGTCAATATCCGGCAGTCCGTAAATACGAAGCAACAGCTGCGATGGGATTACGGGAAGTGATGATGGGTATGGCGATCGAGAATATCTGTTCAAAATTGTGCAATGTTTATTGCACGTAAATAAATTCGTTTCACTATCATTCTGTTGCGTCCATTAAAATGTGCACTTTAACACTCTGTTGCTCTCCAAAAAAAACAATCTCCTTTTGGAATGTTGGCATTAATTAGTCTGCCGTGACTAGTAAACAAACAAATCGATTGAGCCAAACGCCAGTGACCAGTTAGCGTAGTTATCGCGTAGGATCAGACGATATTTCAGACTTTGATTACGTTTTTTTTTTTTTTTTGCTATTTTTACCCCAGAACAGCAGTGCTGCTACCACGCATGCTCGATACATTTTGCCACACATGCCGAACAAAGAGAAAAATGTCATGAAGCCTTAATCGTTTCAGTTTGTGCCAAGTGGGTGAGAACGTCAAAATTTTAGACGACGAAGTTTTTGAAAGACAGTTACTGCCACAAAAAGCAGAAGTTCGCTTGTGAAGGAGACAGTTCTTCACGAGATATTACTTGGACCCTTGCAAGGGCGTTTATTTATATACCGTAGAACGCGTACATTCGGCAGCATTCATGGATCATCCAGGCGAGAGTTTACATGAGATTTATGAGATAAGTGGCATTTGTAAAAATTTGCTTTCTCGTCACTTCATCGCTCACGACGATGGGTAAACAAGATCTACATGACAAGGATTCACCATGCAGTCTTGACTACACTATGAAAGGTACTTCAACTATAAAAATCTATCTAATATCACCATTTATCAGCATTCAACGTTTCTTTAACTCAGTACAATTTTCGGCCAAACGCTAAATTACCATATATATTCATATTAAGGTAAAAATTAAGCTATCGAAGCTGACCGTCTGGTGAGCCAGGGCCGCTGAGACAGGCAACATATACACTGCGATCTTTATGTACCGGCCTCAAAGTTTTACATTACTCGCTAAAGGGGTAAAAAAATTGCATCTGCGAATTTCTGGTAACGACCGTTTGGCCATTTGCCACTGTTGAGTCTTGAGCTGGTGAAGATCTGCCGGGTGACTGATGATCCATTAGTAGCGCGCCATTGCAGACAGTCGGACTGATGGCAGACAAAAATAGCACAAAAATACAGTTTCTACGAATAAATCGAATTTTTATTCGCGCCCTCACTGGATTCTCCCTGTTGCTTGCTACCTGCCTGTCTCAAGCGCGATATCAAACTAACTTGATACCAACCCACCTAGGTTAAACTTACGGTTCGCTTTGTTTTTTTCCTACGCCGCCGCCGCCGTCCGTCTAATAGTTCACAGTTTGATACTCTACGGCTATCCAACACTTTCACATCTTTTTCTACTGCTCGACTGACAACATCCCCACGAGGCTTCATTGAAACGGGTTTCACTATAAAAATGTGTGTGTGTGTGTGTTCTCTCGCTCTTCCTTATCTATCGCGTTCACCGCCTTTTAGCCTTATCAGCTCGTCTAACGTGCAAATAATCAGTGGTAAAATATAGCCGCAAAACTGAATCACTTTTAAGAGACGTTTCACGCCGCCGCCGCCGCCGCCGTTGGACTGGATGGCCTTAGATCGCCGGGTCAGCGACAAGCAGGATTTCTGGTGTATGCGTGCGGTGGCGGTGGAGTTTTTGTGCGCACGCGTGTATATATGTGTGTGTGTGTGTGTGTGTGTAGTCAGCGAGTACTGGACGAGTGTGTGTGTGTGCTCACAGCCGGTAGCGCGACGATGATGAAGAATAGCTTATACAACCATACCGCTACGACCAGAATTGCCACTCCTGGGGATGACCTTACGCTATGGCAGTGTCTGACTCCGCCGCCCCTCCCGGGAAGGGGCAAAAGCCACGAAGTCGCCCGGTTTTAGCGCCTGATAAGTATAATGGTAATAATAATAGTAACACAACAGCGTTAGCAGATGAAATTCTGGAATCTATTTGCCCCACTTTCGTATCGCTATTAGCGCCGTCATCGTCGTCGTCGTTAGTTGTTGCTGTTGTTATTGTTGTTGCCCCTGTGTGGTCAACAAAATCGTCGCGCAGCGTCGAACGGATGCCTGCCTGGCTGTCGAGCGGCGACTCACCAATGGCGATTATCGTGTGTGTAGCTACGTCACATCGATACTACGCCAAACATAAGGAAAAGAGCGGCGACCTAATTAGGGAAAATACTCCACACCCATCGGACAGCTGAGGGGGCATTGCACAGGTGGCAAAGTGCAGTGATGACAGGCTGGGGCAGGCCTCGCGATAGGACAACATAAACACAGGACTGGCTTGTTGACATAAATAGGAAAGATCGCTCGTAGACGCATGGCTCGGCGGAAAACTGAAATGTTTAGCGTCTCATGAAGGCCCAGCTACTTCGCTACTTCTTAGAGTTAGGCGATATCGAAATTGCCAATAAACCGGGATGAAAACGAGGGCCTGTTTGTGCGAGGCTGTTAAGCGCCTCGGCGCATTTTGGTTGTTGATTTTGTAGGCTGCCGACTAAACGTGTGCGTTAGATCTGCTCGACAGTGTGCGGTTTTCCTTATAAGCGAAGAAATACGAGCGACGAGTTTCTTCGAAGAGATTAGCGACTTTTTTCCTACGAGGTCGAAGGCGATATTCGTCATGGGCGCCGAGCTCCTCGCCGCGGCATTGTAAGACTCATACTCGCTAAAATCTTGAAGCGTGGGACGCGATATTGCGTCACAAACGCTCTGAACTAAACACGAACTAAACTCTTAAGGAAAATGTGGTAAATATTGCAGAAAAGTGACATCTTCACTACGTGTCTGGTCATCTCGTCCTTTAGTTGGTGGCCAGCGCGTTTAGGGGTAGGACTAATAAACTGACAATATCGTCTGTATTGTCAGTTTATTTAACTGTATTGTCGTGGGCTGTCATTTCACGAAGGTCGATTGCTAGCTAAAGTCAATCTAGAAAAGTCAAAACCAGGAAACATGTTCAAGGTGTTTATTAATGTTATTACAGCATTATAATTATTCGTCATGATCGCCGGCTCCATTGTTATTACTGTTATATTTAAAAATGCTTTTCCATAGCAATACACTAAAGTTTTCCACTAAATGTCATGCAGTTGTTCGAAATAATCTTCCAATATCATCCCAAGAAATCCCGATTTGTACTAATTGCATGGTCGCTCTTTACAGCATGAACTTTGCACGCTTTCGTTGAAGATTGACGACAATTAAGTGATTATCTTCTCCGGCATTGAATCTTCCCGCACAGTCAATGCGCCAGTAGACAGGCGTACGGGTAGATGACAACCTAGCAAATGTCAAGGCGTACCTCACGAGGGGGCTCATGTCGCTAAAGCATGACCCACCATAATGACGGCTGGGCCCGCCGTGTCTGAATCCCGACCGACGACCGCTATTTCGCAACACTCCATCATTAAT